>CAUYQU010025998.1:0-38881 GCA_963574635.1 Cheracebus regulus
CCATGAGAACATCTGAATTGATGGTTATGTAGGTGATTTACTTCCACATTTTTAGGAGGCCTTCTAAAAAATGATGTTGGTGTTTTGGACTACACTCCGGTAGAAGTAAACCAGAATACCTATGCCTTATAAGAAGTTTAAAACAACTGAGATGCAAAGGGTGTTGGAATTATATTTACTTTCAAATAATGTTAATTTCAGTGTAAACTCTTAAGAACGGAATAGTTTGTTGAAGGGGTATTGTTTTACGGAAAATCAGCAGACATTTTATAAACTTTTCTTGTAGAGCAAAAGAGGGTATAAAAGGTATATTTAGTTTATTATTTTATTATTATTATTTTTGAGATGGAGTCTCACTCCATTGCTCAGGTTGGAGTGCAGTCGCATGATCTGAGCTCACTGCAACCTTTGCTTCCCAGGTTTAAGTGATTCTCCTACCTCAGCCTCCCAGATAGCTGGGGCTACGGGCACCCTCCACAATGCCCAACTAATTTTTGTATTTTTAGTAGAGGTGAGGTTTCACCATGTTGGCCAGGCTAGTCTCGAACTTCTGACCTCAAGTGATCCACCCGCCTTGGCCTCCAAAAGGACTGGGATTATAGGCATGAGTCACCGCACCCTTCCTGGTTTATTATTTTAATCTATAGTATTTCACAGAATTACTAGTTTACAATTAGTACGGCCAATAATTGTGACATAAACTTTAACTCTTATTTCACAAAAGTGAACAATGTAAGTAAAGTGCCTATGTTCTAGACTAAGTTGTTTTCTGAAGTTAAGGTATCATAGCTAGATGTTTAAAAGAAAACACTTATAATTTCTGAAAAAAATAGCTATATCAGTTAATACCAATAAATTGCAATCATATTTTACCAGCAACTTAAATAACTTTTGGTAATCTTTTTGGTAATCTTTTAAGGTTTATTTTAATTTGTGAGGAACTAAAATTTAGTTTTGGATGCTGACATCCTCAGTCTATTACCTGCATTTTTAGATTCATATATTTACAAACCTTACATTGCAAATGAATAAAGTCTAGCATATTTTAATTATAAATAAATCCTCATAAGTTATTTATGAAAATTGAAACAATTTTTTAACTTTTTTTTTTTTTTTCAGCGTTACATTACTTTCCAGAATACCAGTGGCTGGTGGATTTCACAGTGGCTGCTACAGTTGTGTATATAATAACTGAAGTCTACTACAATTTTATGAAGCCTACACAGGAAATGAATATCAGCTTAGTCTGGTGCCTGCTTGTTTTGTCTTTTGCAATGTATCCTTCAAAACATCATTAATATTAATTTATTTTGCAGATAACACCATTAGATCTCATCTCTGATTTGAGAAAGATTTTATGTCATTAGATAACTTTTCTTTATTGAAATCTTTTTTATATACTTGAAAATATTTTCAAAGTAATAGAGGTAAATCGTTTAAAAAGCTAAATATAAGAAAATGCTAGTGCTCTCCTTTTTTTTATCTAAGTCTAGCCACTTTCACCTTTTTTAGGCATTTCTTTTGGGAATTCCTTCTTTGTGTTTAAATATTATGTGATAATGGTACTATTTATATATTATTTATATATTATCGAACCTTTCTTCCTCTTCCCTTTTCTTCCCTTCTCCCAAAATAGAGATAACATTTTGTTAAATTTCTAGTCAATTTTACCATGTCATGCGTATGGAAATATTATTTACAGCCAGGCATTATAGTGTATTATTACCTTTCTTAAATTTTTTTTTTGGTAATTGTGGAAACTATGAACTCTTCCACAGAACTGGTAGAACCTCAATAGTTCAGATACTTCATTTCTGTTTTTTCTTTCCACATGGAAATATCCTTCTTGAGCCCCCAGTTTTCTACACTTCTGGCATAGCTAATATCCCAGGACTTTCTTCACTGTCTTCCAAGAATTCCCTCTATCCCTTTCTGGATCTCATGATTTCCTCTTCCTTGGTTTACTCTCTGTTTTTTTTTTTTTTTTTTTTTTTTCTGGTAGAGTACATTCTCTTATGGTGTCCTTAGAAAAGGTGCTGAATTGTCTTTTGAAATCTTGCTTGCCTGGAATTATCTCTGTTTTTTCTCTCATACTTGATAGATAGGTTGGCTCAGTAGAAAATTCTAAGAAAGAAGTAGGTTTTCCTCAGAATCTTAAAGTGTCTTGAGAAATTGGATGCCCTTTTGCTTTTTGTATATACCTATCCTTCCTCTCATGTGTACACCCTCTGGAAGGTTTTTCTTTTTATTCTTTTAGTTTTTGATGTTTTATCGTTGATTGTGCTAAGTTTTAGATTTACCCTTTAAATCTGAAAACTCGTTATCTTTTACTACTGGGAGATATTATTGTTTTCTCATTTTTATTAGAATTAAATATGTTCCCTACTCTTTACTTCCTTTCCATCTCTTCAGAGACAACTTCTTTTAGCTTTTCTCTGTTTGATACTTACTTTCATGTTTCCATGTACTTTCAAGGCCATTCCTTGATTTTAGTTTTAGGCTTTAACTATTGGCATTTTACTTTGGAAATAAGGATTAAGCACATATCCTGGGGCTGCCAGTTAACCACTGATCATTTTCCATTTATTTCATCTTCCACATGTAGTGATGTCATGTTTTTAGAACAGTATTCCATGTTTGTATTATGATCATGTAAAGACCATTCACAGATGAATACTTGCCTTAATTTTTCATTTGCATTGTTTATTTGTACATGTCGTTACTTCAACTTCAAACTCTTCTGTTTTCACCCCGTGTTGGGACTTTACCAGTCTGTGAACTCATGTTCTTGAGTTCTAGAAAATTGTTTTGAATTATTTTATTTGTGTCTACAGCCATACCACCCTGGACACACCCAATCTCATCTGAATTAAAGTCAGATTTCTTCTGGACTTTCAAATTCAGCTTCCTTGTTCTGTTGAGCCTGCTTTCTAGCTTCCAAAATTTTATTGCTTTTTCTCTTACTTTATTTATGTCCTTAAAAGCAGATTCCTTTACCATCATTTTGGTGGAATTTAGGAAGAGATCAAAAGTAACTGATATGCTTAATCTGCATTAAAAAAATTTTTTTTAGAGATAGGGTCTTGCTGTGTTGCCCAGGCTATAGTGCAGTGCTGTGATCATAGTTCACAGCAGCCTCTAACTCCTGAACTCAAGTGTTTCTCGCACTTCAGACCCCCAAGTAGCTGGAAGTACAGGCACACCAAAACCAGCTAGATCTGGGAAGTATTAGTAATTGTAGTACAGACTTTTAATCAGTCTTCCTATTTTATCCATTCCTCAACCCTGTGTATCAAAGTACCTCGTGTCTCCAGTTCTTGACTTTTCCCAGGTTTCTGATAAATGAATTGGCTTTCTTCTTACTGAGTTCCTCCCCTTGCAGATCAAGCACAGCAGAGAAAGCTGAAACCTAAATCAGTTGGTTATTGCTTGTCTATTCACTCACCATCTTTCACAATTTTGTTGATTTCTTATTTGTTTACTTACTGTTGTCTTTTTCTATTCTCTGTTCTTCAGGGTTTTGACTTTCTTATGTGGCTTACTTAGATTGTGACAATGAGCAGAGGAAGTGCATGTCTTACATCTTAATATTTAACTGGAGACTACATCACCATCTTTTAAACCTGTTGAGCGGATACCATTTAAAATATATAATTTGACATTTCATCACCAGTGTACTACCTTTCTGTTGCCCCTTTCGGATTGATTAGGTATAATTTAGACTAGAAGAGCCAGAACAAAGTCTTAAGAGTCAATATCTTCACAAAGTATGTAGTGTACTAGGTAGAAATACTAATCATGTGTGACAGTTGAGAAGCATCCCTAGATATCCAGTGTTGCACTAACTCCAAGAGCAGATTTTAAATTCAAGCACATAAAATATTCCTGTTTAATTCTATAGTATTAAATATGTGAAAATACCATTCAATCCGAATAAAGACCTATCCCTAGACATTGAGTCATATAAAACACATTAAAAATATTTTGCCATGATAATTAGGACTAGCTGATTATACGTCATGTTACTTTCATACTTCAGTGAGTTCTGATGATCTTCAAACTATTGTTTTTTTTCCCCTGCCCCAGAAACAAGGTCTCACTGTTGCCCAAGCTGGAATGCAGTTGCACAGTCCTAACTCACTGTAGCCTTGAGTGCCTGGGCTCCTGCCCCAGCCTCCAAGGTAGCTAGGACTACAGTCGTACCCAGCTAATTTTTAATTTTTGTACAGATAGGGTCTCACTGTGTTGTCCAGGCTGATCTTAAACTCCTGGCCTTAAGCTATCCTCCTGCCTCGACCTCCCAAAACACTGGGATTACAGGCATAAGCCACTGCCCTGCCACTATTGCTTATTATTAAATATTGTTCACTTTCTTCATGGTTTACACATATGTGGGAATGCATATACTTGATATGAAGTTTTATTTTAATGTGATTGAGCCCTTGATACATACCTACCAGAGAAGTTAGAAAAATATACTTGTTAATAGCTATTCATATTGTTTATGTGAGTAAATTTTATCTTTGATTTTACTCTATAACGCCTAATAATGTGAGAGCAAAGGTCACATACAGTCTTTAGCACTGAACTGACTGCTTCGTTTTAAGTAACGCATTTGTGAAAGGCATCAAACAGTAACATCTCTGCAGGAATCCTATAGCTGACTGTCACCCTATCCCAGATGGACAGAAAGTGCTGAAGAGCTTACGGGCCAAGCTACTTTCTGCCAGCTTTGATTCTCCACAAAGAGGGTGGGGAAGAAGCCAGTAAAATTGTATGTATGCTTGGGTATGTGATTTTTTGTTGTTGTTCAAACCAGTAGCATGAGATAAAGTTGCCTACCACCTTTAAATGCATATAGAGTCAAGAATTAAATTCCAGCTATCCAAATTAACACCAGAGAGAAATATGTTTATAGCCTATCTTTTGTCTTTAGTTATAACATAACCTGTTTTTCCTTTCATACCAGATGGTTGGAATCTAGCAGAAGTAACCTCTGTCTGGCTTCTCTTTGTCTTCTTATTGTACGTACCTACTTAGTAGGCAAACACGTCTCCATTGATTACATAGGACAATAGCTTTGCTTAATTTCTTAGTCATATATATCTCAATTAATTCAGAAATTCTCTGCAGTTGTTACTGATGAAATGTTTTTTGTTAAAGTGGTCCCCAAATTAGACACATAAAACTTTAAAAATCAGTTCACTCAAAAGGAAGAAATTTTTTTCTATTTCCATGGCCATTTTGTTTTATTTCTGCTGTCACTTATATTTGACATACATAGGACAGCAAATTTTTTCAAGATTATACAGAATCTTGAAAGTTCAAAAAGCACAGGAATGACTTTTTAAAATTTATATACCCAAAACCTTGAACCCTGAAACCTAGAACTAAGTCTTCTCTTGTCATCAGCTCTGCTTTCTGTTTCACCTGAGTTGTTCATTCATTTCAGCTATTGCACCTGCCTAGAATCTCACTTCTAAACCCAAACTAAGTCTCAGCTCTACCCTTCTTTCCTGTTTATAATTCTAACTATTTTCTCTGACCAAGTCTGTATGTTCCAATTCCATTTATGCCAAGTTACATGATATGGGGAAGGAAAAAGGTAAAGAAAGCCTTGCAATAAAGATGGAGTATTTCTAGTAAATGTCTTTCCTGTATGATGACCCATGAAGTCTTAGAGTCACTGTAGAAATGTGTACTGATTTTAGGAATATGAAGCATATCATTTTCATTTATGAAAAAAATGAAAAGGAAAAAGGTAAAAATATTGCTTGCAAAGCCAGAGGTCCTTTGGTGGAAGTAAAACTTTTAAAAATGAAAATATTCTACAATGCATAGATTTTTTTTTTCTAAGAACCTTTCTTAGAAATAAGCTGTAGCACAGAGAGTAATACTGAGTCAATTATGTGAATTTGAGTGAGAAGAAAGCTATTCTACAAAGAGTGATAAAGCTTCTCAGTAGTCCTATTATATTTGGTTGAAGGCCTGGATCATTAGTCACATTTCCACAGTGCTTGTATTTTACAATGTGAAGGTTTAAGGTACAAAACCCTATTATGTATGTTTGCATGGCTATGTAAAAATTTTAATTTTCGTTCGTTGCCAGGCATACAAATTTTATTCAAAGCTAAAAGCTGTGACTAGTTTAAGTTAAAATAAATTCTAAAGTTTTCTGATTTAATATTCAGTTCTGTATGTAGATTTGTAAATTAAAGGTCTACAAATGTTGCATTTGTTTGCTGTGGCATAGAGACAACTACAGCAAACTAGTACAACTGAGTCACCATTTCTAAATTCCTTCAAAGGTTCTAAGTTACTGTATTCTTTCATTTACAAAAATGTTCTGCTTTAGATTAATAAGGAAAAATAAGACATTAGTAAACTGCGTAAGATTTCAGTTCTAGGGAGAGAAGGAATGGAAACTCAACAGTTATTGAATCTGAGCCAAGGTACTTGTTTTGTCTTGAAAACTTGTATATAGCATGTTATGTCAAAGCTTGCTTCTTGTATGAATTTGGAGCTTTTTTTGTGACATTAATGCTGTCATATTACTGAGATTTCAGGACAAAAACCTAGAGTTAAATAGGAATTTGGGATAATACGACATTATTTCTGTTAATTAATTTATAACTGAGCCTGACTTTTTTAGCTGCAAAATGATAATTTTTTTTCTGAAACTAAAATTTTCTTTTGAAAATAAAAGATTTTCTGAAACGAAAAGATGGTTTCTTTTGTATTCTAAATAAAGCTTGTGTATTATGCTTCAGAAATTTGTGGCTATTATTTCTCTTCACAGTCCAGTTAGGTTGAGGCTGGCTGTAAGCTTTTTTATGGAATGGTGTTTTAAACATGCACAATAGTTTTTTGCTTATATTCTAAGGGAATTTTAGGTTCTTTTTCTCTGTAATTAAAGGAATCTCCTTATCTAAGAAAGTATGAAAAATATTTTAGTTAAAAATTATGTCAAAAAAATTTTTTAACATTGGAAGATAGGATCAGATTATTTTTAAAAGGTTTTTATTTAATAGGTCTTATTCTTAGTTTTCGGTGTATATCTGTAATAAATTCTTGGTATAGTTTCTAGGTTTCTTTGCAATATAGAATATGAAGTATAATGTATTTTGAGTATTTTAGTTGCCTTATGGAAAAACAGATGTGGAAGATTTAATTATTTGAATAGAAAAAAATTAGAGATTTTATTTAGTAGCAGTGGTCAGAAAAATAATAGAATCTTTTTTTCACAGAATAGAACAACTCAGTTAACATAAAAATCACTTAATTGAGTGGAAATGTGTTCTATTTTAAAGATGATAATAATAAATTTGTGAAAGTTTTTTGAGAAATCCGTTTATTCCATAGGATACTATTTATCATATTTGTGTATGGGTAACAAATATTTATTCTTGGAATATGGTCTCTATTTATTTTCTTCTGAAAAAAGCGTTAATAAAATTTCTTTGAATAATCACGGGATGTTAGGATATAGACAGTGTTTTCTTAATAAGAGAATTGGGCCTTTAAAGCATTTATAAATTAAGTTGAAACATAAGGTACTTTTTTTGGTGGGGGTGCAGAATGCCTTGCTTTGTCACCCAGGCTGGAGTGAAGTGACATGATCTTGGCTCACTGCAGCCTCTGCCTCCTGGTTTCAAGCGATTCTCATGCCTCAGCCTCCCAAGAAGCTGGGCTATAGGCACGTGCCACCCTGCCCAGCTAATTTTTTGTATTTTTGGTAGAGACAGGGTTTTACCACATTGCCCAGGCTAGTCATGAACTCCTGAGCTCAGGCAGTTTGTTCATCTTGACCTCCCAACGTGCTAGGATTACAGGTGTGAGCCACTGGACCCGGCCCATAAAAGTACTTTTATAAGTATATGTTATTAAATTGTTATTCTAAATCTGGGAGAAATTTACCATTTTAGACCTAAAAATTGAACCTGTTCATTTGGAAACTTATCTTCAGCTTGAAGGTAAAAATATTTAAAATACTTTCTTCTGAGAAAATTGTCCTACTCATCCTTGACTCCATCCTTGGCTTTCCTTTCCTATTAGAATTTAGTGTTTTTCTTTCTTGATTTGTTGAAATGTTTTGGTGCAGTTTTCTGCTAAAGGGTACGTGTGAGGTGGGTAACTATTTTCAGACTTTGCAGTTTTGAAAGTGTTTTAATTTTATACTCATTCTGTTCTTGGCATTTGGTTGGATATAGAATTCTAGATTATCAATATTTTTCTTCATAATTTTGAAGGCATTGCTCCTTTGTTCCCAACCTTGAAAATTGCTATTAAGAATTACTATATCATGGTGACATCCTTTTGCATATCCCTGGTTTTGCTTTATTTTTCTTCTGAGGTAACTTACAGTTGTCTCTTGATTTGTCTTTTTCTGAAGGTTCATGATCGTGTACCTCATGAACACATCCTTTACTTATGCAGGGCTTTCAGTAGACTCTTTAATTTGGAAACATCAAGTTTAGAAAATTTATTTTATCATGTCTTTGAGAATTTTTTCCCTCTGTCCTTCCACTCCTATATTCTTTCTGTGTTTCACTTTTGTTAGTCAGATATTGTATGTTCTGGATTGATCCTCTCATCAGTTTTTGTCTTACTTTTTTTTTTGAGATGGAGTCTTGCTCTGTCACCAGGCTAGAGTGCAGTGGCTCAATCTTGGCTCACTACAACCTCCTTCTCTTGGATTCAAGCAGTTCTTTAACATTTTTAAAGTATTAGAGGAACAAAGTAGGCAGAAGAATATGCTACAGAGACTGCATATGGACCACAAAGCTTAAAGTATTTACTCTCTAGTCTTTTATAGAAAATGTTTTCCAATCCCTTTTTTAATGTCTGAGGATTCCTTTCATTTTTAAGAAATGACCACTAAAAGCTGGTTGGAAGCTCTGTATGTAATTAGGGCTTATTTAGTTTCACTAAAGAATAACTTGGTAATACTGAAGCCAGCTTTATCTTAGGTAGCCCATAATGTCATTGTCTGTTGGTCTTTTCTTTGAAGCCTTTTGGTTCCTCTAGAGGAGAATCTCTTAATCTCCTGCCTGGAGTGTACAAACCTGCTACACATGTTTCCAAGGTATTACCTCTGAGTGTGTAGACTTTCACTAAATCATTCTGTTTCCAATGCAGCTGACTAAATCTAAACTCTCCTGTTCCTCTGGTTTAGTTTCTTCAGAGGCAAAATCTTGGTCTTCTGCTGGAGTCAGAGTGGCCTGGCTGCATAGGAAGGCAATCAAGGTGGAGAGCTGTGAGTTACGTAGAAGTCAGCCCATACCACATCACTGCCTACATACTTCTTAATCTAGTACCTCTTAAGTTAAATTATCATAGAATTTTAAAGATTTTTTATTTTTATTTATTTTTATTTTTTTGAGACGGAGTCTTACTCTGTCGCCCAGGCTGGAATGCAGTGGCACGATCTCAACTCACTGCAACCTCCGCCTCACTGCAATCCCTTGAATCCCTTCAAGAGATTCTCCTGCCTCAGCTTCCTGAGTAGCTGAGATTACAAGTGTGCACCATCACGCCCAGCTAATTTTTGTATTTTTAGTAGAGACAGGGTTTCACTATTTGGTCAGGCTGATCTCGAACTCCTGACCTTATGATCCACCCTCCTCGGCTTCCCAAAGTGCTGGGATTACAGGCTTGAGCCACTTCACCCAGCAGAATTTTAAAGATTTAAATACGATCAGGAATGGTATGATTATCTGTTTGTATTGTATTGATCCATATGTTTGTGTGTACATTTCCATATTTTTGATGTTACATGTTAAATATTTAATTCAGTTATCTAGAAAACATCAAGTTGCTGAGAACTAGAAAGGCTTAATCTTTGATTTTCAAAATAGCCCTGTGAGGTTGTGGATTATAGTGGCTGTATTTTACAAATGAAGAAACTTGAGACACAGAGAAATTAATTTTCATGTGGAAGATCATGCAGTTTAGTAAGAGTAGAAGTAGTACAGTGTTTAGCCGAACACTTTAAGTCTAGAGAATGCTTTCTTTACAACTTTGTCACACTATAGTTTAAGATAATATATGATTGCATGGCAAGCGAATAACATTAGTAAGGATATAGTAAGTTCAAAAGAGGAAAAAAATGGCCTCGGCAGGGAAGGTAATGGTGAGTATCGTGAAGGATGTGGAGCTTTTGTTGAGCGTTTGATTGGGTATGAGGAAGGGAAAAAGGCAGTTCAGTTGATAGATTATGATCCAAGACACTGTAGTTATGACAGTCAGGAGATGGTAAATACACTATTCTGACTGAGGGAGAAATTTGGGGACTGCTAAATGAAAGCTTGAATGTGTGGGTGTGGCCAGATCATAGTATTACATATGGGTTTTTGGGAGGTTTTGTTCTAATATGGAACTCAATAAATATTTGCTTTTTAAGATTTATCCAGTATGCAGTATGAAGTGAGGTTGCAGGGATTATACCACTTTAGACATTTGTGGTGTGGGATTATAAAGTATTAGTGATAAGTGCAAGATCATGCTTCATGTCTGAATTAGATTGCATATAATTTTGTTTTCCTTTAGTGTTGACATGTTTTGTAATTTCAATATTCATATTCTAGAATAACAAAGTTCAGTGGTAGGTGTAATTTTGGGGAAATTTTATTCTGATGATTTGATACCACTTTTGGCCAAAGATATTATTTGTTTTTTCAGTGTAAGTAAAGAAGTTGGAAACTGTCTCATTATAGATTCTAGTAAACATTTTCAGTAAAAATGAAGCAGTGTTTTACAAACCTGGATTTAAGGCATTTAGGCTATTAGAGATCATGGCTATTAGAGATCTTAAAAGCAGTTCAGTTATGGTTTTGCAGTTTAACTGTATTCAACTTTCTTTGTCCTCTTCCAATATGTAAGCTCTTATAATGCCAAGAAAGATGGATGGACCTGTATTGTTTGATACAGGTTAAGCATTACAATCCAAAATCCGAAATGCTCCAAAATCCAAAACTTTTTTTATTACCAACATGACACCAGAAGTAGAAAACTTTACACCTGGCTCCATGAGAAAGATTGCAGTTAAAATGCAGTAAAATTTTTTTCATGCACAGAATTATTTAAAATATTGTATAAAATTACCTTCAGACTGTGTGTATAAGAGATATATGAAACATAAATGAATTTCATGTTTAGAATTTGGGAGTCCCATTCCCAAGATATTATATACATGCAAATATTTTAAAATCAGAAACACTTGGTTCCTTTCAGTTAAGGATACTCAGCCCATACTAGTAAAATAAACTACCGGCTTTGGATTCTTGTTCATCTGTTTTGTTTTCGAGAAGAGACAAATGAATAAATAACATGCAATTCTGAATATCCTGGAGTGAAAATTTGGGCATCTGTATTCTAAACACTCTTAAGTAGTGTTTTGTGTTCCATAAATTATACCTAAAAAGTTGAGGTTTAGATAAAGTTTCTAAGACTTGTAAAATTTTCCCTAACTTTAAAAAAAAAGTTGATCAGATTTTCTACTTTTTTTTTCAGTATAGGAGATTGATATCATTTATTGTTGCAAATGTGCATATTGCCACTTTTATTTGTATCTTTATTATTATTTTTTATTTTATTTGTTAATACTTTTTAAGTTCTGGGGGTACATGTGCGGTGCGTTCAGAATTGTTACATAGGTATACACATGCCACAGTGATTTGCTTCATCCATCCCTCCGTCATCTACGTTAGATATTTCTCCTAATGTTATCTCTCTCTAATCCCCTCACCCCCTGCTATCCCTCCCCTAGCTCTCCCACCCCCAACAGGACCTGGTGTGTGATGTTCCCCTCCCTGTGTCCATGTGTTCTCATTGTTCAACACCCACTTATGAGTGAGAACATGCAGTGTTTGGTTTTCTGTTCTTGTGTCAGTTTGCAAAGAATGGTGGCTTCCACCTTCATCCATGTCCCTGCAAAGGACATGAACTTATCTTTTTTATGGCTTCTTAGTATTCCATGGTGTATATGTGCCATATTTTCTTTATCCAGTGTATCATTTATGGGCCACCCAGATGTTCTAATTTTAAAAGAAAAACTACAATTTGTGTGAAAAAATGCTTTAGTAGTCCTGTTTATTTAAAATCAGATCTTTTGTTCTTTATCATTTGCTTTCATCTTTTTCACACTTAATCTGGCCTTCAACACTATTACTTTTTTTTTTTTTTTTTTGAGATGGAGTCTCACTGTCATCCAGGCTAGAGTGCAGTGGCATGATCTCAGGTCACTGCAACCTCCACCTCCTGGGTTCAAGCGATTCTTCTGCCTCATCCTCCCAAGTAGCTGGAATAACAGGTCTGTGCCACCATGCTTGGCTAATTTTTGTATTTTTAGTATAGATGGGATTTCACCATATTGGCCAGGCTGATATCAAACTCCTAACCTCAGGTGATCCCCCTGCCTCAACCTCCCAAAGTGCTGAGATTACAGGCATGAGCCACCACAGTCTCAACACTATTACTAAGTGATTAATATCTCTTACTAATCATAAATAGAGTGAGATTATGCTTTAAAAATTGCACAATTTTAAAACTAGGTGTGTACTAGAGTGTTCTATGGATAATGCTTTGTTTTCTCCTGTGAGGAGATGAGAAGTTAGAAAGTTTAAGCAAGGAAGTCATAATTTTGTAGTTTTTCCTTATTAATTAAACTACCTCAAATAATAAAGTTAAACTATAGTATATGCATTACTTTGGTTACTTATAAAATTATTCCAAGGTTTAGATTATGTGGGACAGTTTAGATGAATGCTTTTTTACCTTTTTTCTGCCTAGCAGATATAGCTGGCTCCTATCAGAAGCATGTTTTCATTACAAACAATTTAGTTTAACCCAATCAGATGGGTTTGCATTGATGGTAGGTTAGGTCCTACCTATATGTTCCCTAGCTGGAGACTGTTGATTACTATTAGGATCCTAGTATTGCAATACTGGGATAGTCTTTCTAATTTTATTTTGTTTTGTATTTTTGAGTCAGTGTTTCTCTTGCCAGGGTGGAGTGCATTAGCGTAATCATGGCTTACTGCAGCCATAATCTCCCAGACTTGATCGATCCTCCCACCTCACTCTCCCAAGTAGGTGGGACTACAGGCTCTCTCTCCTTTTTTTTTTAGAAAGTCTTTTTACTGCAGCTATAGACAACCAATGTTTGTGTGTGAGATAAGAACATAAATGAATGATGTTCCTATAGAAAGAGGAAAGAATAGTGGTAGATTGTATGCAATTAAGTTGTAGAAAGTTATACAAATTCATGTTTTTTTCTTAGAATGACATGGAAACTAAATGTGCTTTTGTGAAACTCCCATTAATCATCTTAATTGAAATTGGCATCCTTTAAATTTGACAATCCTACTTAACCTTGATATTACAGAATACTTCTGCAGTGTCTCAGTATGCTTTTAATATTTATAAATGAATATTTGTAATCGTTAGCCAAACTAGGGAGAAGATTGACAAATATGTTTAGTGAAAGTTTGTAAAATAATGTTAGGTGATTTTAGAAAGAATTTTGAAGGAATGACACATGGAAACATCACCAAATACTGCATCATTGCTAAATAAGAACTGGAATGTAAATATTACTCTTTATACTATACAGAGATTGTTGCATGTTTATAGAAATGAAGATTTATATTCCTTGTTATAAAAATAATTTAGCTTTCTCTTTCCCACAATGATATATACCCTAGAAAAACTGTCTATTATGTATATGAGTTTTTTTTTTTTTTTTTTTTTTTTTTTTTTACTTCAGTAGAGTTTCAGATTTCTTTATTACTCTGTAACCAGAGTATTACAGTTAAATTTAGCAAGAGGGTGTTGAATATTTGGGGGCAGTATGGCATTTGTTGTGAAGTATTTTTACATATTACATTAAAGAAGAGAATTGTTCAAATACTTGGCCATTATATGTAACCTTGAGTTATGGTGAATGTAAGAAGACAGTTGGAATGAAAATAACCTACTGGTAAATAAATGTCTTTAGAATGTGTATGCTGAAGCTCTACATAGATATTTTCAAGTCTTTAATAATAATTTCATTATAGCAAATATGTTAACATGCAGAGGTCTTTTTAATCAGAAAGTTCAGGGGTTATCATCTAGCTTTCATTATCTGATTTCGTATTGTCTTGGAAATAAATCGGTACTAGTACAGTAATTGTTAGTAACTCCAACTTAATGTGATTGTACCATAAAATGCTTGCAAATAAAATAATCCTTTCTTAGAGAAATAATGCTATCTATATATGATGTTCCTATCCCTACTCAGGTTAGCCCATGAAAGTTGATTTGATCTATAATGTAGCATGTAAGACCATACTTTTTCAAAGAAAATAATGCTATTACCAAATAAGTAATTTGGAAAACAAACTTGAGAAAGTATTTTATTTATCTTGAATCATAGTATTTGAGAAAAAAGCAGAGATTTGTGTGAAAGGGAGATATTTTCTATCACTCATTATTCTGAGGGTCTGGTTGTCCCAGGAATAGGTGGGTAAAGATTGGCTATTCCTAGACTTGGTGTTTGTTTTTACATTTTAAGGGGACACTAGTCACTTGTAAGCCTTAGGAAAACAAAGTCTTAACCTTTATAAAACCCAGAAAATGCTTTATATTTACAAAGATGAGTAATAAATAATTTTCAGTTTATCACCAATAAAAACAGGTCTCAGACTAGAACTTTTTCTAAAGAAGTTGATTGTTTTGGACTTCAAGTAAATTATCTGGGGGAAAGTGTTATTAATGTCATTCTTCAAAACTTCTGGTTAACAATTAAAGCACAGAATTAATACTATTTCAGCTTATCTAAACTGTGTAAAACATTTCTATAGCAAGATTTCCTTATTGCTTGAGCACCTACTGTGTGCCAGGCACTGTTCTGGGTAGTCTGACTAAAGCAATAAACAAGAGACAAGAATCCTTGATCTCTTAGAGTTTGCATTCTAAGAGAGTTAGAATGGAGAGTTACTTCAAGTTCCACTTGAACGATGTCAAAAAGTTCTTCTCATTATCTTCAGGTTGGTTTACTTTGAGGTACATGCCCATAGCTGGAGTGGCTGTAACTGCATTTTTATCCAGTACCCTAGGTACCATAAGAATAGGAAAGCATTAATGACTATATTAACCATTTTTAAATAGGGCAACAAAAGATAACATCCTGTTAAGAAGCAATAAGAGTTCTTATTTTTGCCCAACCCTTCCTGAATAAGGATTCTTCTGATTAAGAGAATGTTTTAATTCTTTACTTCTGTCAGGGCAGTTCTGTTTTGAAAATTTTCATGTGTTACTGCTAAATGTACCACATTTACTTAGGTGCTGTGTAGAGTTTTTTAGAGGCAATATAATCAATTGTTAAGCACACACATTCTAGATCCACACTGTCTAGTTTTAAATCTCAACTTCTTCTAAACTAGCTGTGATTTTGAGGTTTTTACGTTTGCCTCTCAGCCAAGGGTTTGTTTTTTTTTTCTGAGACAGAGTTTGACTTTTGTTGCCCAGTCTGGAGTGCAATGGTGCAATCTTGGCTCACTGCAACCTTCACCTCCCAGGTTCAAGTGATTCTCCTGCCTCAGCTTCCCAAGTAGCTGGGATTACAGGTGTTTGCCACCATAGCTCTTGTAATTTTAGTAGAGATGGGGTTTTGCCATGTTGGTCAGGCAGGCTGGTCTTGAACTCCTGACCTCAGGTGATCCACCCACCTTGACCTCCCAAAGTGCTGGGATTACAGGTGTGAGCCACCGCCCCAGCCCACATTGTTGTTGTTGTTTCTGAGTTTTTTTAAATGTCTGTAAAGTAGCAATAATAATGTGGTTAATGTAAGAATTAAAAGTTAATTTGGTAATGCTCAGCACATGGCAAGTACTAAATGATAGCTGTTATTTTCCATGCTTGACATAAAGTTTATGTAAAGGTTGCTTTTCTAGGTTTGTTTGCCAAGTGTCTTATTTTGTTTGTTTTGTGATTTCAAGGAGAAGTCTTTGCTGTATAATGGAGATCGGAGTTCCAGCTTTGGGCCATGCACTGATTTAATCTTGACTGAATCAATTTGTGCGTGTGTTGGAGTGGTTCAGATAAGATAATCTCTTCAGTATATTTTAATAGGTGAAGATGTTGAAACTTTGGCTGTTTTTGAATACTCAGTTGGAACTTGTTTTCTCTAAAGATTTTTGTTTAATACTAATGTGAAGTGGTGATCTCAGACACTTAGTTTTTATACCACAGATCAACAATAGGTATTAGTAAAATTCTCAGATTTTAACTTGTTGGATTATTACAGATAAGTCTTGTGTTATGTGTTTAATTATAAATGTAAACTGGTTTAACAGACATGCCTAATAAAGATAGTTCTCAAGAATAGCCTCTACCTTGGCTTTTCATGTCACTGAGAACATACTGCATAAAAATCTTGAAATAACCTTCTAGTAAAATTTGAGTCAGATAAACTAGAAATACATTTCCTAGCTGCAACTTAATCTGTGGGTGCTCTTTTCCTTAATTTAAAAATATTATCAGTTCCACTTAGATTCGCTTTGTTTTTATGTCTTATTTTCCAGAAGACTCTTTAGATTTTTGTTAGATTTTCAGGTCCTTTAAAGAGTGTCTTGTAGATCAGCACACTGTAGAATCAAAATAAATGTAGTCAGATTTTATTGGAGTCAGGTCCTATAAAGATCATTGTGTATAGTTCCCATAAAGTTATTGTGGTTTTTCCTGAACTTTTCCTTCTGCAGCAAAGTTCTATTTTCATTAACTACACACTATTTTAAAGTAGAAGATGGTGGTGAAAGATCTGTTTGTGTCACCTTTGGATTTTTTTTCTTTGTCAAAGCAATGGCAGTGTTGATTGTAACAGAAAATTATCTGGAATTTGGACTTGAAACAGGTAATAGTTTCATACAACTTTAAAAATCAACTTTGCTTTATTCTAGTGTTAATATTTTTGACCTCAGTATATAAGTTTTATATCTGATAAATACTTAAAATTAATTTTGAAGTATATACTCTAATGTTCTAAGTAATTAACCTGTATTATTCTTAATTAAGATCTTTTTTTGCTTTTGTTTTAGCTGTTTTTAATTGATTTTTCCAATAATACTGTCTCATTTTTTCCTTACAGTTAAATAAGCTTCTGTAATGCTAAAGTTTACTCACATAGTTAAAGAATTAATGCAAATTTTATGCACACTCATGGAATGTACAAATATCAAAGGGATGTTTTCAAAGACTGTTCTTGCTAATAACCAAATTTTATTGCATTATGGCATACTAATTAACACATGAAAGAGCTAAGCTAGTCACTTCAAACTTTAAGATGCTCTGTTTTCTAGCATTTTATTTCCACAGAAAGATTCTGTGTTTCACATCTGTGATAAGAGTAATCTTTTTTTATTTTCCTACAGGGTTTACAAATTTTTCAGACAGTGCGATGCAGTTTCTTGAAAAGCAAGGTTTAGAATCTCAGTAAGTTTTTGAAAAATTAAGCATTATTTAAATTTAACATTTTCTATTGTTAATAAAGCAGTATTTACTATAAATAGTTGTTTTAAATTAGTAAAGAGTTTTAAGTTGGACTGTTACTTCTAGAAGCATCCTTACTCATAATTTTTATCTAGAATTATAAAAATTTTATATAAAATTAGTATCTTTCATAAAATTCTTATGTAAATTTGCATTTCTTTAATTCTTCTCCCTCCAGAGATTAAATTTATATCCAAGTCGTATGTCAATTCCCTGTTGAATGTGTAGGTTAGGTTGTTGGACTATGACTAAAGAGATGCCTAGTTTAGTTTACAGTTCACCAGAAGCCATTATAGGTACTTGAATAATCACAATCTTTTTGTAGAAATTTGTTTTGTTTTACTATTATTGTGATTTGTAAGATAATTTATTAGAAGAAAGGAAATTCTTTGAAAGTTAATTATAAGTATTTACCAGCTTTTTAAAAAATTTTACTTTTAGGAGTCCTGTTTCAAAACTTACTTTCAAATTTTTCCTGGCTATTTTCTGTTCACTCATTGGGGCTTTTTTGACATTTCCTGGATTACGGCTGGCTCAAATGCATCTGGATGCCCTGAATTTGGCAACAGAAAAAATTACACAGTAAGCGGAAAATGTACATAAGCACATGCAGATAAATATATGTTTTCCATCTTAATGAAGGTATATTATTGTAATGTAATCATAAATTATTGTAATGAGAACTAATAATCAAATAACCATTTGATGTCACACTACTTCCTCTTTCAACTATAAGCAAGTTTCTTTTATTTGCTTCTAAATTTTAAGTCATATGTTTAAAAAGATACACCAATTACTAAATTTGTCTTACCTATTAAAATGAAAGTATCAAAATTTATATTCTTTCTCATTCAGGGGCTTCTATTGCAATCTCTACAACTAAACAGGATCTATAGAAATTTCCCTTAGAAAAGTCAGATCATTTTGATTTAAAATATTGTTTAAATTTTTATATAAATCTATTTAAATTAACTTTTTAATGTAAAATTTTATTTAAAAACATTTTAAAACTACAAGTTGTATATATGAGATGTTTGTTTTCCTTATGTTATTTATCTGCTTATTAGGCTCTTATTAAAATAATACATCTTTTCATTTTGGGATTAATACTACACAGTGTTACATATTGTACATTACTTCTGACTACCAAATTCTATTATAGTTCTAAAACTCTATGTTAGTTTGGAGAAGTGATATTCCATCTTTATATGTAGTTCAAAGCCCATTTACTATATTCTTTGTGGTTGTCACAGATTTTTTTTGTTGATGTAGACATCTTGGCAGAAAGACAGGCTTATATCTACTTCACCTTATATTCAGATCAGAGTTCCTGTCTCATTGTTTTGTTTTGCAGTAGAAGCCCAACTTGAGAATATTTTATTTTGATATGTATTTATTATCATTAAGTTTCTCTGGGTGATCTTATTTCCTAACATTTCTGTTCTTGAAAACCTATTTTTAATGATGCTGATTCTTTAGTCTTTTCACATTCTTAACTCTCTTACCTGTGTCATTTTCCTTTAATTTTGACTGTCTTTTTTTTCACCTCACTTCCATTTTTCTACATATGCTTTGTACGTGTGTTTACTTATTATCACCCACCACTACACACTCCTTCATAACCTCTTTTTTTTTCCTCCTTTTACTCAGCATGCTTTTGGCTACATCCTGCTTTTCTTCCACCACCCGTCTTTCTAATGGCTTCTTTTAAGACAAAACCTGGTTCTCCCCCTTCTCTCTACACACACACTTCAGTCCACTAACCCCAGTGTTATGATTTAAATAAGCTGAAAAGGGTGGGTGGAGGGGAGCCCTTCACAAGCTACTGAAACCGCTGTGGGCTGCTCCTTGATACTAGAGTGTTCCCTAGCAACACTGCATACCTAATACTACTTCTTTCTTCCCCCACATCCGATGGTTTATCCAGGCTGTGGGATGAAAGAATCACTTTATAAAAACATTTAAAGCATTTAGTGGTGGTTGGGGGTGGAGTGTACATTTTAGTGTCCTTTTTAGTAAAATGTGGCTTCATTTTAAGATTTTTTTCCTTTAGGGATTTAGGGTTTTATTTTATTTTCAGTTTATTGCAGCCCCTCATTGTGTTGTAGCACACTGCCTTGATATAAGGGTGTGGACAAGCTAGTTCTGTTGTGAGAGTAACATGACTGGCACAAAGAGCAGCATTCTCTTCACCTTCATGGCCAGGCACTAGGACCTGTTTTTCTATCAGAGATTAGGGCAAGAGTTCTACCTTTCCCTGTCAGGTGTTCTGTCTTCCTGACCCAGCCCTGTTTCCTCACACAGATCGCTGTCATTTGCCTGTGTAGTGATACTTTAAAATATGGTGTTTGTGTGTAATTTGAACCCTCCAGTTTAGCTCCTAAGTGTGGTTGATAATGAAAGTAGTTTATGGTAATAAAATATCTGAAGAATTTGCCTATTTTCTAAAATAAGAAAAATTTTCACCAGCCATCTGTCTCTGTAGGATTCAAACTTGGACAATTAACAATGAAGTTATAGCACAGACCTGAAACCTTTCCTGTATTAGGTATATCGACTTGTCAGGAGTAATGTAAATTTTTTTGAGATATATATATATATATATATATATATATATATATATATATATAGGATAGAGAAATTATTTTAAGTATGTTCATAATCATTCAAAAAGAAATTAAAATGTGGAATCACTTATGATTTTAACAATGGAAATTTAAAATTATACATGTTCATTGCAGTTGAAAGGTTCCTTAGTTGCAGGTTTTACCATAGGTTCCATCTGCCATGTGCCTTCTAGTATTATGGACCTGGCTAATTACTGTCATTTACTTGTAGATAATAAGGAGATACTTTGTTTCAGTTACACTAAAAAGTATCAGATGACTCTCCTGTACTGAAAACCCATTAGATTCATTGACTATATAAAAATAGAATCATTAAATACCTGCTTATTGAATCAGGAATAAAGTATGGGATTATTAAAGAACACTAAAATAGAAGTGAACAAATCTGAATTTTAGTCTTATATTTACCTCTGCTCTGTTATTGCCATGAACAAGTCGTTTAACTTTTCTATATCTAAATGTTCTCATTTGAAAAGATAATGACATAGTTTCTCACAGACTTAAATCAATGTTAAATGATAATATGACAAATATAAAATGATGATGACAGTTTTGCCGTAAGTAGTAGAATACTGCAAATTAGTTCCTACATCCGTTTTAGTAAGACCCAAGTTTCTGTAGTTTATTAGCACATGTTGTTTCTGAATTTTTATATTTATTTCTTACATACTTTCAGAACATTACTTCATATCAACTTTTTGGCACCTTTATTTATGGTTCTGCTCTGGGTAAAACCAATCACCAAAGACTACATTATGAACCCACCACTGAGTAAAGAAAGTATCCCTTTGTAAGTATGAGCATTTGAGGGCTAATTTTTATCATCAGAACTGCTTTCCTAAATGTTATTTACTGTATTTGTTTTTCAGTGATAAAATCAGGACACTGTATTTTTCAGACATTAATAGAAATGCTAAAAGATGTGTTATAAAATTGAAACTACAGACCATCATTTAACATTTTTGCGATCTGTATTAATGTTAATGATTATTACCTTGCACTAATATTATCTTGTACACTTGTTTTTTCTCTTCTTTATGTCCAGTCATCATTTTTCTGTTGTCATTGTGCCTACTGTTTAGATACCTTCTGAAGTTCTTTTTTTTGTAATTGTGAAAATTATGGAGAAAAAAAGGTAGTATAAATGGAAACTCATATACTCAGCCCCTATATTTGACAGTTGTTAACATTTTACATATTTGCTTCATCAATTTTTTTGTTTTGGTTTTTGATAAGGCATTTTTGAAGTAAATTAGAGACATAACAGTTTTATCCCTTAGTACTTTTGTTTGCATCTCTTAAAAAAAAAATTAAGGATACTTTTCTACATAACAATATTATTGTACCTAACAAAATTAAAAATAATGCCTTAATATTATTATCTAATACCAGTTTATATTTCTCTAGTTAGGCAACTGCATTTTAGCAGAAGAAGATGGTGCGGAAACAGAAACAGTTTATTAATAGGCATTAATAGCTAGACTTGATATGTTAGCCTTTTCTCACTGTTAGAGTAATAGAAAGGTTCTGACAGAACTGGTTCAAACTCCAGCTCTCTTCCTCACTAAAACCTTCACTTGAGACAGATTATTTAACTTCACTGAGACTCTGTTTCCCCATCTGGAAAATAAAGATAATAGTATCTACCTCACAAGGTTATCATTGGAATTAAATGAAAGAACACACGTAATGCAACCAGCTGGAATTAAGTGCTTAATAAATGTTCTTTTCACCGCTTTGCCTCATCAGAATTAAAATAGAAATACTTGACTAGTCATTGACTCTTCAGTGTATACTTTATATTGTGTAATTCTTTTAGATCCTGGTATACGTATAAAATCACTGATGACAATGATAATTTTTCTTTTTAGAGTCAATCCTATTTAACCAGGGAAATAGTCACTCAAAAAGTAATTCCCCCCCCCACCCCCCCACCCCCTCCCCCACACACACAACTAATTACCTTAATGTTAATTTTACCTTGACAGGTTTCCTAAGTATTGAAAAGTAATTCTAAGGATCCTAGGGTTTTAGATAAAATGTCAGAGAAACTTCTAATTCATGTCTTTGATCCCGAAAGCATTCCCAATCCTTCCTTGAAATTTGGTCGTGGAAACTGGATTTCATATTTCTTATAATTATGTTCTCTAATTTTGTATTTGCCTTAGTTAAATTGAGAAAATAAGGAAACTAGCATTTATGATGCACTTATCACATACCAGTTATTATGTGAAATATTGATACTTTACATATTGTATCTTCTTATGCTCATTGTCCGTTTGTTGCTGTTTTCATCCCATTTTATAGATGGAATAACAGACTCAGAGGTTAAATAATTTGACTGAGGTTATTCAGCCAGAACTGGTGTACATAAAACACTTGGTAGTTATACCAACATTCACTTCCCACTTCCAGCCTAATTAAACTTCATGTGGATTTATTAGTAGTGAATACTTTATTTAGTGGAAATGGGAATAAGGAACTTTTCCCTTGTGTGCATATTAAATTATAGGAAAAATGTTGTTAGTATGTAAAGGCCTGAGATCCTCTTTCTGTGCTTTTTCCCCCTTTGTCCCATCCCCATTTCTGACCTGTTTCATAAACATTTTAAATAAAATTATAGTCTTACCTCTGCTCTCTTTTATTCTTCTTTAATTTGAATTTATGATTAAGTGATTAGACAGGCAGTTTTAATTTTGGTTAAAAATCTAAAGTGCATATGGTAGACTGTGAAAAAAATGGCTGCCCTTCAAAGAGAGTAGGATGAAGGAAAAATGAAGTGACAGGTATTTTTCTGTCACATAGACAAATTTGTTGAAAGGTCTGTGTAATCAGAAGCAAAAAACATGGTACAATGTAGTTTCAACCCAGAAATGTAGTTGAATCTATCATGTGTTCTGATAAAGTATTGACAAAATAAAATATTGGTAAACAGAGTCCATGTGTGCTTATAACCTCATAAAAAGAACACAGAGAACATATACAGGAAAGCTTAGAATGGCATCAGGAATTTTGGATAATTTCTTCTGCCTATTCTTTACATATATACTTTAAGGCCTCTCTTCATGCTCCTTCTTAAAATACTCTATCAGTTGATCAACTTATCAGTTGATCTGATAGAGTAACTTATTAAAGTAACTTATTTACGTTACTTTAATAATCTAATTAGAAAGTACTATTTAATGACTATTATCCTAAATCCTGATCTCATAAACTGAACAAATAATTTTCTGGTTCACTACCTTGTTCTGTTCCTTTCATTCACATTACTTGTTATCCTCAAAGGCTGTGAAATCTCTGTCTTCAGGCTGCTCCCAGTCAGTTGTTTTGTTGCACAACTCCAGGAACATAGTGTTGTTTATAGGTCCTCAGGAAAGGTTCAAGGCTGTGGGTAGGCTTGTGTCTTATGTATGTCATTCTCACATGATGGCTTCTTAATTTCATTGTAGTGGAAACATGTTGATAAAATGTTATGCCTTTATCTTTCTTAGCCAACAGTGCTTTTCCATTGGGATTTTACCCTCATGACTTAATAAAAAGAAATGAGAGAGTATATATAGTAAAGCCTTTGTCTAATCTCCATTTCTTACCTCCATTTTGTAAACAGTTGGAACAAAATTTACACTTCACGTTTTCCTGTATTGTAGTTTTAGTTCCAAGGTTTTTTTTTTTTTTTTAATGTTTTCTCATTTGTTGTTCTTTATATGCGTCCATTCTACCCTCATGTTCTTAAGAATTTCAGGGAGACCCTTCTGAGTTCCAGGTTTTTTCTGGCAACTCAGTCTATGCATTGCAGCAGTCATATTAAGTGCCTGATAGGTGCTAGATATTAGACTAGATGCCAAGGGTGGTCTAGTCACTACATTCAAATTACTTGCAATGTAGTTCTTCATCAGAGCAGAAACCCATAGTCTGTTAAAAACATTAAACACCAAAAGGACATCATAAGTTATCTCTTCTTTCTGAAATTCTTTAAGGAACCCTCACCAGTGATCTGGTTTCTGAAAAGATGTCCTTAGATCACATATTTTCACCTGGAATGCTAACCTTAGCCTTGAGGAATTGCTCAGAACTGAGCCAGCTTCAGTGCATAGCAAGTTAAATGAATTGTTGTAGAGGAATCTCAGGCATCTGATTTCTTCATAATATACCAGAATTTTTGATTTTCCAGTGGTTCCAAGTAAAAGCTCGGCAGAGTGAAAGATCCCATCCAAATGTTTATGATCAGACAAAGCTGTAACCAATGATGATGGGTGATTGACTTGATTCATCCTATAGGCATTCCATGCAGTTTTCTTTCTTTCTCCTAGTCACCAGTTTAAGGCCACCCAACTTCTCTTTTCATGTCACAGCCAGTTTTTATCCATGGAGGAGGGTATACAGAAAAGAATCTCGTGTTGCTTTACTTTTTTCTTCTAGATACTTGTTAACTTCTTATGCTTTCATGACACATTTGTCTGGTTCTGTTATTCAAGTGAAAGTATCATACAGTTAAGTCTATGGCAGAGTAAGATTCTTTTATGTCTCTAACTGTTGCTAAGTATAGATTTCTTACATGGTGAGCATTAACTTATAACGAGCATGCCAGCATATTGTCTTTGAGAGCACCATATCAACTTTTTGATCTGTAGAATGACAGAAGCCACATTCGATACTCTGCGACTCTGGTTAATAATCCTGCTGTGTGCTTTGCGGTTGGCCATGATGCGTAGTCACCTGCAAGCTTATTTAAATTTAGCCCAAAAATGTGTGGATCAGATGAAGAAAGAAGCAGGGCGAATAAGTACAGTTGAGCTACAGAAAATGGTAAGTTTTATTCCCTAGTCAAAATGAAAAATAGGAAAAACCGCACTATAAAAAAAAAAACAATTGGTTTTCTTTATTAGATGGTATTTCAACCCTTCATATTCTTATTGTAAATAAACAGAACAATCTTAAGCTGACAGATATCAGAGACCTTGATCGAATTTTGGTACCAAGTGAAGAAAGGTTCTTAATTCCTCTTCCTGCCTTAAGTATTTTGTGTTGTACAGTGGGTAGTGCAAAGCTGTTATGCCTAATATTGCTGAATGGGACCCCTCTAATTGATTTGAAAGACATGATAACATATTGTCCAGACTTTAAGACTTAAAGAGTAGGAAATACTTTTAGTGGCTAAATTTATTCATTTTAATATTACTCCATGTACTTTAACATGAAGTGTAAGAATTAAATTTATTTAGGGCTTCCAGAGAAGGAAAGAACAAGGAATCCATCTGCCATTATAGTGGACCAATAACCTGATTGTATCTTTTTTTTTAGAGAGGTGGTTTTAGCTCCCTTGTTTTATTATTGTTATTTTATTTTTTGTAGAGACAGGGTCTCTCTATGTAGCCCAGGCTCATCTTGAATTCCTGGGCTTAAGAAATCCTCCTGCATCACCTCCCAAAGTACTGGGATTACAGGCATGAGCCACCATGTCCAGCCAGCTTCAGTTTTCATAGTTAGGGGCATTTATTAAGATTTTAACAACTTTTTGCTGTTTTACCTTTTATATATTTTTATATTTTCCATCCTTTGACTTCAAATATGTTCGTGTAGACTGGGGACTTAATGTTTTTATTTGTGAGGGATTTATGCTCATATGTGACTCTGCCTACTATTGTTATTTAGTTTGATGTTTTAGGTAGATGTCCTTACAGATTTAAGCATATTGTTTTATCTTTGAAATATAAGTAATTGTATACCATTTGAATTGTAGTTGTTATTTTCTCCAATATATATATATATATATATATATATATATATCACTTAAGAATTATTTTTAAGGAATCTATTTTAATATTCTCACATTCTAAAAACTTGTCTTCATTTTGGAAACATTTATAATAAAGCATAACTTATTAACACTTAGCTTCCTTCTTGTGAAAGGATTATTTTTTAAGCATTTCAGTGTGACAATTATATGAAACTTGAATTCACTCCTAATGTGTCAGTTGTCTTAGACACTTAAGAATGTTGTTGGTTGCAGGTGGCTCGAGTCTTTTATTACCTTTGTGTCATTGCACTGCAGTATGTGGCGCCTCTGGTAATGCTGCTTCACACAACTCTGCTTTTGAAAACACTAGGTAGGCATGCCCTGGCAACTTAGGAAGCATCTTTTACTTTCTACCTATAATTAATAATGCTTTTGATCACCAGCAAATAAACACAGCTCTTAAAATTGTTTCTCTCTTTAAAAGTTGTAAGAAGAACCATGGGAAACTTTTAGCTGTGGAAGGTGATTTATCATCTTCATTTTGAAAACTCAGGCCCATGGTTTTACAACTTTATGCTTTATCTTCAAGAATTGTTTACTAAAGGTTAAGTCTCAAATTTACTCAGTAACTTTAGTAAGCACTGTTGATCTTAGTTACTTTCGTGTTATAAGAGGATGATTTAAGGTCTTGTTATTCCCTAACATTTAAATTATTACAAGAAAATTATAAACCTACATAAATTACAGAATGCTATGGTAAGTTCTAGTTTAGATACCTGACATTGAAAAGGTGAAGATTTCTCAGTGAACTAACAAAGTTCTACAAGTCTCTAAACTAAGCTATCAAGTCCCCATGTAGTGTTATTCAAGAAGTATCTATTGTTGCATTGATCATTTCCCCTTGCTTAGATCAGGCAATCAGCCATGTAGGGGTTTAAGAAACCCAAAAGAACTAAAAATATTATTTGAATGGATGGACTTAGTAGATGTCATAGACCTGATGATAGGTATGAATGCCCTTTAAGAATCTATGGAATGTAAAGGGATAGGTAGTTCAACTGTAAATTAAGTGACTCATATCCTATCCAATGTAAGTAAGTATATGTTGAAAAAAAATTCTGGAAGCTATTAATAGGTCTTCACATTGAACTCATAGTTTCTGAGAAAGAAATTTATTTTGATATTCTAGAAGTAGAAAAGATAGTTCTGAGAAGTTATTGAATCTGTCCCTGTCACTCCAGTAGAGTTAGCTGATTCATTTCTTATACAGTGAGAAAATTGTTTTTATTATTTTACCCATTTTTAGTACAGTTAATTAAACATGTGTCAGACATTTTGCTTTTATGTGTACCTTTACTGATGAGGCCAGATAGGTTAATTATTTACATATCTAGAAGGATTATTATTTTACTTTATTTTCAACATAAAATGATTTACTATGCCACTAAACTAAACTTATTGTTAACTTCAAATATGGTAAAGATTCGTTTTTAATAAAAAGCTTTGGAATTACTTACTCTTCAAATTTTGTGTCTTCAATTTTCTAGGTAATCATTCCTGGGGTATTTATCCAGAATCTATCTCTACCTTACCAGTGGATAATAGTCTACTTTCCAATTCTGTTTACTCTGAATTACCATCAGCTGAAGGGAAGATGAAAGTAACTGTTACACAAATAACAGTGGCATTGAGCAGCTTAAAAAATATTTTTACTCCTCTTCTTTTTCGAGGACTTCTGTCTTTTCTGACCTGGTGGATTGCTGCTTGCCTCTTTTCTACAAGCCTTTTTGGGCTTTTCTATCACCAGTATCTGACTGTGGCATGAATCTCAGTTGACAGAAAAGCATATCAAAATCACACTTTAAATTCAAACATTTGTGCCCTTAAAGGGCTGATGAAAGCCAGAAGAAAGCAAATACAAAGGAATAAAAAAAACATATCAGAATATTTTCTATTAAATGTTTCCTCTGTATTCTCAGGGTGAATTAATGTTATAATATTTAAAATTACAAAATAGATTGTTAACTGTTACACTGTGGCATTGGAATTTTTACTCTGTATTTACTGGTTTGAGAGGGCTATCTACAAGGGTAATACTTTTGATTACCTTGGTTTACAGAAACCTCCAGCAGTCTTTGAAACATCTCACGTGACTCTAGTTATTGATTGCTTTTAATGGTATTAGGGTACTGTTGATAGTCATAGTGGCTGCCTGTAGAACAATCTTCAAACTGAGCCATGCTTTAGGGGAGGGAAAGGGGCTAAAGTCTCTTCTGTTGGTAATATATTAGTTACTCTTGAAATGATAAAATCCAACAGAAAGGAAGAGATAGCTACTGTATATTACAGTAAAGAAAACTGCATAGTTATTTTAAATTTAATGGAGATGAATATGCTTAATAGCTACAACTACTGCTGCTTGAGAGTAGCAAGAGTATTATTTTAAAACATATTCTACCCAACTTGAGAGTTCTTTTAAAATGATTGGCCATATGAACACTTGTAATCTTGCCATTAGGTTTGGACCCGCCATATTTTATTTTATTCTATCGTCCTAAATGGTTCCTTTTAATAGTCTAAAAATATTTATCAATACTGATCAGACTTTGAAGAAATTACTTTGTAAACCTGCTGACTACCTGTATGTATTGTGTATATATTATATATTAAATATATAATATATTGAGATTATAAAAGATGAAAATATTGAATCCTTATAATTTAAGTTGCAGAATGTATGTTAAGAAGTGATTTGATTGAGATGTATTTGTATCTAGAAATTTTATTTCTTTTTGGAATGAGATTAAAATACGTTTTGAAAGTTCAGCAGAGTAAGCAATTTATTTGTGTTCCTATGTGTAAGTGTATTTAAAGTTTTATGGATGCTTAATGATTTCTCTCAAATTAAAATTCTTTTTCTGTCATATCCAAAAATCAGAATCTTTCCCTCTCAAACCAGGTCTACAGGTATCATGTATGCCGGTAGGACTTGTTTTGAATTTATAGTTTCAACTTGTTATGTTAAATAGGACTTGTTTTGAATTTATAGTTTCTAGAATTAGAAATATTTTTGTTTTACAGCCCAAAATTGAGATAATTTGAATGAAACATTCAAGGGAAATGAAAAAGAGTAAAATTCTTTTTGATGCTTTTTACATCTAAAGTTTAAAATGAAGGGTCAAGGTTATAAAATGTGTAAGAGATAAACAAGGGTTTTTTTTTATTTTTCTCTTTTTAAATCAATGAATAAATACTTTTCTATATAACTCTTAGGAGGCTTTCTTTATGTTTCAATGTTGTTACCACTATTGAAAGCAAATTTGAAACCCTTCTTTTGTTATAACTTTCAGGGCTTAAGGTTCACATTCATTTGAAAATTTTAATATAGCAAATTCCTGTCTTTTGGAAATAGCTGATATTTTAAAAGACAAGGAATGCTTATACACTGCTGGGCATGTAAATTACTTCCACACCTATTGAACACAGTATGACGATTTCTCAAAGAACTAAAACTACCACTTCATTGAACAGTTTTACTATTAGGTATCAATTCAAATGAAAGGAAATTATTTTATCAGAAAGAGACCTGCACTTGTCTATTTTTTGAAGCAGTATTCACAATAGCAAAGTCATGGGGTCAACCTAAGTGGCCATCATAGGTTGACTGGATAAAGAAAATGTGGCATATATACACCATAGAATACTATGCAGCCATAAAAAAGAATGAAATCATGTTCTTTGCAGCAACCATGGATGAAGCTGGAGGCCATCATCCTAAGCGAACTAACTCAGAAACAGAAAATAAAATACCAGATGTTCTGTTATAAGCAGGAGCTAAACAGTGAGTACACATGGACATAAAAATGGAAATAATAGACACTAGGGATTCCAAAAGAGGGGAGATGGGAAGGAGGCAAGGGTTGAAACACTACCTGTTGGATACTGTGTTCACTATTTGATTGATGGTTTCACTAAAAGTCCAGACCTCAGCATTTTACAGTACACCCATTTAGCAAACCTGCACATGTACACCCTTCATCTAAAATAAAATAAAACATTTAAAAATTGAGTGCTTAAGCTGGATAAAACTCTGACTGAAATGAATTGTGAATATATCCTAATGACATTTCTTGTGTATTTCCAAAAGAAGCGTTTCAAATACATTTTGAGATATATCAGCATCATCAAAATGTATTTGTTTTATAATAAGATGATACCAAAATTTAATATTTATTTTGTATCTTAAAGTTCTCATATGTTGGACTAGAAAAGAATCTCACTTGATATTTATAATCATTTTTAAAAGTAACATTGAAGTTATTATTTTGAGTTTCAAAGATTGTACAGTGGAGTAATATGGGGTAAAAGATATAGAATTAATTATTGGATGGAATAATATGTATTTCTAAAGTTCTATTGATTCATTATTTTTCAACTTGAACTCTAAGTATACTCTGGTTTGGGCAAACCAAGTATTATTTTAAGTAAGAAGTTTTGTTTAGTTTTCTTGCTTTTCAAAGCAAATTTGAACTAATTGATTTATTTATGCAATTTGTCTTTGAACCAAGAGTTAGGTTCTTTAAATGCAAAAAGGTTTGTACTTCATGTAAATCAAATAATATATTAATATCCCCAAATTAGACCAGTAGAGTTCTTTTATTTTGTATGTTGTACTTTAGTCAATATAATATGCTTCAAAGGTCAGTTATTTTTATTATATGTGTTTGCCCTTATAATCTTCCTTTTGTGTGATCTGTAGGATTTGGACAATTTATTGGTTCCTGTCTTTTCTCCTCCCCCACTTGCTGGCCATTGCATTATAAAATCAGAGTTGTATTTCTTCTTCCTACCCCTGTTGATTTGTCTGAAATGAAAAGCATATAATTTTATTTTAATATTTGTGTGTATTTTTATTATATTTGGTATTTCTCCCAGAATCCCAATTGATGTGCATAAAATGACCAATACATGCAAGCAGAATGGGCTCACTGTCTTATTGTTTCTGATATAAGTATCATTGTTAAAATAGTGGCATTTCTTCTTGAGTTATGATTCAGAAGAGATATTCATCCATTAATGGAATTGACAGGTCCAGGAAGCAATAAATAGAATTCATTATGAAATCTATAATTGGAACTTCCCTGGATGGATTTTTTTCTTTCAAATGAAAGATTAAATTCTTGGTATTATGAAGCCTAAGATCTCAACATTCTCTGAATTTATACACAGTTTCTGAGCCATCACATAATTGAAAATGGCCTATCAAGGTATATGACTTTATTCGGCTAAATAAGACTTAGTGATTTTTGAATGCATATCATACTGTGTCTTCACAAAGATTTAGGTGGCTTAAGGAATCAGATTTAAACACACTAGTGATACTAGAGCTTGAACCCAGTGTCTTGAATAGTTGTACAGTCTCATCTTTTAATTCCCATCCATCTTAATATGTTCATACATTGTCTTTAGAGCTGAGCTTCTTATATACCATGAAAACTCTGATATGGATCCTAAGGATGGTCAAAAAGCTAATGTCTTGCTTGATGATATCTTGGGATTAAAACAAAAGCTAATGTCAACCTTTTCCTTCTTTAAAGTGGTAAACATTTTCACATTTTTGCTTTCTTTTTTGGGGGGAATAAAAACAGGTAGAGCCTTTTTATATGTTTGCCTTCTGTTATTGTGGGACTCCTTTTTTAGCTATGAACTATTCATGTTAGGCCTATTTTTAATGTATCAGAGTATATGTTTCTCCATCCTATTTTTTTTAATCTTTTTTTCCTCCCATTACTCCCTACATTTGGTTACTGTTCTTTCTCCCATTTGGCAAAAGACAACTTATTTTCTTAAATGAAGTAGTAGCATAATTTTGTAGGCAGACTGCTAATCTACGAATCAGAAAACATCCCATTTCTGTCTAATTAGCTGTTTTGCATTTTTAAAATTAAGAGTTTACATTAAATGTGTTGCTGTATATTTCTAAATCTGATAACTGATTTATCTGTGCTATGAGAAAAACAAACAGCTATGTTTCGTTTTAGGAATGGTTACCCATCATGTTGGAGGGCATTCATTTATTGTTATTTGAAAATGACTTCACAAAGAGTGCTTTCTCTGGAATAATTTGGTCTGTACCCTTTTAATTATTTTTCAATAAATATTTGTTGAGTTCCTATAATGTGCCATAGGCTATTCCACATATCCTAGCTACAGCAGTAAATAAAACAGCAAAATCTCTTCCCTTCAAGATCTTAGCATCTAGTGGGGAGGATGCAGGCAATGAATTAAGATAAAGAGTCTAATATAGGATATGTTAGATAATGATGGGACCAAATGAAGAGGTGGGGGAGAAGTCAATGAAGGGTAAGTATTAAGTTGAAGAGTAGAGATAAAATTTTAAATTAGGTGTCCAGGGGAAGCCTCACAGAGAAGGCGATTTTCTGAGTTATGTCTTGAAGGAAATGAGGACCATGATAGTATTTTTTTTCTTATATTGCTGTGGTTCATTGGTAGGCAAAACACCCTGATTTCTGGGACTTTACCAGCTGAGATCACCATATTTTTTAAAAATAGATATTATTATATGCTTCTCTGTTCAGTTGTTGTGTTATACAGGAAGGAGTATAGCCATTGAATAAAATGTTGAGTGTTTGCTAATAAACAGTAAAGCATATAAAAATATAATCTCCAGAGTCTACTTCTTATAATCTCTCTGTCAAGCTCCTTTAATTTGGACAGGTTTACATTTTATTTCAGTAGAACTTTTAAAGATTCAGTGTTTGTAGGATTCTAGAACAATATGATGCATCCATTTGGCAGACAAATTTTACCCATATTTCTTTAATCTGTCAGATAATTTGTTACATAAAGAGAATTACACTAAGGGTAATGTGACTAAAGACAAATTTGGATTAATATATCTTAGAACAATTTTAAAATATACAAAATGTTAAATGTGTAATAAGGTTTGGATATAAGTACCCATTGCTGAAGTATTAAAAATGAGGGATGTGTTTTTTAAATATTCTCTATAAAAATTAGGTTTAACGTATTATTTATTTGAAATGCATTTTTTTCTGTACTTCTACAGTGAACCAATTTGCTAATGAGTATAAATTTCCGAAAGACTAAAACAAATGAAACTGTGAATTACTTTAGATAGCATTGATAAGAAATAGGAATTACTGTAATCGTGTTTATGTGTGTATTTACTTGTTTTTCATTTCTGTTAATAATCTCTCTAAACATGAAATGTATTTTTTTCACATATTTAAATTTCTAACATTATAGTTGGTCTTGTACCTATTTTGGATAAGTAGCAGATATTTAAAGTAAATATTGAGAAAGAACAGAATTATAATAATAAACCAAAAAAATTTTTTAAATGTTAATTAGGGTCTGATGGCTCACACTTGTAATCCTAGCACCTTGGATTCTACCTCCTGGGGGAGGATCTCTTGAGGCCAGGAGTTCAAGGCCAGCCTAGGCAACATAGCAAGACTTCATTTCTAACAATATTTTAAAAAATCATTACAACTTAAAAATTAGTAGTAAAAATTTAAAAGAGCAACACTACAGAGCAGGAAAAATATTTTTTGAACATTTTCTTTTTTCTCCTCATGTTCTTTTTTTGTTTGTTTGTTTTGAGACAGGATTTCTGTCACCCAAGCTGGAAGGAAGTGGCACTATTAGAGTTCACTGCAGCCTCTAGCTCCTGGGCTCAAGGGATGCTCCTGCCTTGACCTTCCAAGTAGCTGAGACTACGTATGTGCCACCACATTTTGCTGGTTTTTTATAGTGGAGACAGGGTTTAATTACGTTTCTCAGGCTGGTTTTTAACTCTTGTATTCTAGTGATCCTCCGATTTTGGTCTCCCAAAGTGTTGAGATTTACAGGGGTGAGCCACCACACCCAGCTGGAAAATGTTGACTTCTTTTCCAAAAGCTATTGTCATTGATAACCATCTATTCCAGTTATCTATTGATCAAAAACCAAAACAAACAACAAACCTACTCTGAAACTTTATGGCTTAAAACAACTATTTTATTTTTTGGGTACAGCAATTTAGGCAGGATTTAGTTCTATGATTCTTCTGCTCTGCGTGGTAGAGACATGTTACTCAATGATACTCATCTAGGCTGGGCTGGGCTGGAGGGTCCAACATGATTTTACTTACATGCCTGATCATTTCGTGGAGTTGGCTGGGAATCTGGGCTCAACCTCCCCTCCTAATCCATTTCTCAGAATCTTTTCATGTGGGTCACTCCAGTTGGGATATTCGGATGGTACAGAGCTTTCAGAGGAAAGGTAGAGCCTGCCATTCCTCCTAAAGGTGGGCCTGGATTTGGAGCTGTACTCTTATTTTCAGTGCAATCAAAGACCAGCTGAGGTTAAAAGGGAGGGGAAGCAGACACTTCGCCCTCAATGAAGAAATGTCAAAGAGTTGGGAACCATTTTAAGTCACCCACACCTCATCATTTGTTTATAAGAAAACTCTCCATATTACTATGGCAACATAGAAACCCACTGCATAGAGGCATTTATATGTCTTTAAAAATGGCCACTATGTTGAAAAGTGCACATGTAGAAATTTCCATCATTGAAATTTTTGATACTGTTTTCTGTATTCGTCAGTACCTGTAAGTATTGGTTGGTGGTTCTTTCCTTAAAAGATCAAGTGTAGAAGTCAGTTTTATAATTTAAGTCCTCATAATTTAAATAAGGAATCACTACACTCCTTAAAGATTCATTTATTAATGATTGTGACAGTGTTCATTTCAGACCAGTTTTCCTTGAGTGCATTTTGACAAATGACCACATTTATGCACTTTTATTTATAAAAGAAAAAAATGGAAGAAAGTCAAAAGGGTTCTATCTCATTTGGTTAGTAAAAACTGGACAATCTGGTATGCCAAAAAAGTAAATTTAAAATTAGTTCACCTCAGTAAAATATGCAGAATGTTGGTCAAGGATGTAAAAGTTTTATAGTAACCCTAGTGGCAGATTTTTGCATCTTCTGTGGTTAAGCATGTTCCACACCAAGGTGATGAATTTAAACCCTGGGATGAATGCATTTATTAGATATTTTAGTATTGTCAGCATTAAGCTACAATGAAGTGGTTGTTATATTATTACTGTGCACAAATTTAAAAATAAACCTTTACCAAAGAAGTACCTTTGCATGTCCTCTTTGAATCAGACACAGCAGAACAGTCTGTGGACTTTAACAATATCAATATTATCATTCGGTAATTTACATCTTTAGGTTGTAAATGCTGGTCTCCCTTCTCTCTACTCCTAGTTTAAACAAATTAATTAAAATTATAATACCAATATTTCTAACGAAAAATACTACTGAGTCAATCTCAATATTATGAGATTTTGTTGTTGTTGTTCTGTGTGTATGTGTTCTTACAACAAAGACAGTGCGCTAAAAATGTAGAAGTAGGAACTTAAATTCAAACTTTTGTTTGTTTGTTTTGAGATGGAGTCTCGCTCTGTTGCCCAGGCTGGAGTTCAGTGATGTGATCTTGGCTCACTGCAACCTCCACATCCCGGGTTCAAGCAACTCTCTGCCTCAGCCTCCCGAGTAGCTGGGATTATAGGCACATGCCACCATGCCTGGCTCATTTTTATATTTTTACTAGAGATGGAGTTTCACCATCTTGGCCAGGCCGGTCTTGAACTCCTGACCTCATGATCCACCCAGCTCGGGCTCCCAAAGTGCTGGGATTACAGGTGTGAGCCACCGAGCCTGTCCTCAAATTTTAAATAAACACAGATTCTTTTCCATCCAGTTTTCAGTTTTAAGGTTTGGCTTTTTAATTTAATTATTTTTTGAATATGTACATCATGGTTCAAAAGACAATATTATACAGAATTCAATAAAGATTGAGAGAGCATTCTATAAGGAATTCTTACCGTGTAGTATAATTGTGTTTTTTAAGAGATTGTAGGTATTTGTCTACTAAGGATGGTGGAAATCGAGTTTATTACTGTATTATTCTAAGTATATTAAGACAAAAATGATGCATGGCATTTAACAAAATAAGTCTTCTGGATAGAATGTTTTAGTTGTGGTATACCAGTGATCCCAACAACTAGAAATAGTCATGCTAATTTTTTTTTAATTACCTTAAAAACTTACACCTGTAAAAGCAATAAGGACTAGATGGTGGTGAAGAGTATGCAGGTCCTGTCATTGCTCTGAATCTGGAGAAACAGAACCAGTCTCCCAGGGCAGCCCCCTGAAAAGTCTAAACATTCTACCTTTCAATCTTATCTTTGCCTCTTCAGGAAGAACCTGGGAACTGGGAGTTTTCTCTCAATTGCTCCTCACTGAACCATGCAGGAGGGTACCACAAATTTTCCTACAAGCTTTGAGGCATTCGATTTCCTTAAAGGGAACTGGTTATGTATTATTGTTGAGCTGGTGTCCCTGTTCGGGGAAGGAGAGTCTAGGTCTTTCTATTTTGCCATCTTGCTAATGTCACTGTCCGTTTGGAAATACATCTTTAATGTGTTAAAAGAAAATAACCACTAATATTAGATTCTGTGTCTTTTAATAGAAAGACTTAAAAAAATGAGGAGATAAGGAAGAAGGGCAATAATCATAGATGAAGACATGAAAATGAACAAGCAAGACAAATATTTGAGCAAATGGACAAACAATTATTGAATGCCTTGTGTTATTTTAAAATTCAGCATATCTAAAGTTCACAAATTACACAATGGAAAAGGAAAGGAAGTTTAAAATATATTTTTAGCAGTATGAAAGTGTGAGTGTAATTTGAATTGTGATAAAAGAATAATGTACATTGTAATTTCTAAGATAATCCAGAAAAATCTATAACAAATAAATAGAAGAAGCAAATGGAATAGTATTAAGAGATGAAAACAAAACAGGACTGAAATGAAAAGTAGTGGAAATGAGCATAACTATATCAGAAATTAGATTAAATGTAAATGGAGTAAATACCCCAAGTAAAAGTATTTTCAGATTACTTAAAAACAAAACTGTATGACTATATGGTACTTTTAAGAGTCAAGCCTAAAGTTAAAAAGACACACAAAATTGAAAATAAAAAAAATTAAATACCAAAAGAAAGCTAATTTAATTACTCTATTAGCACAAGGTCTACATTAAGACACATTACTAAAGAGATGTATTTTATCATAGTTGAGGTCATTCACCTTTAACACAGCTCAGTGGCTGAAAGAACTCACATGCACACACACACACACACACACACACACACACACACACATACACACAAGACCATAGAAATTCTGAACAGTGTTTGACCTATAACAGATCACATTCAAGATTACATGTAACTTTATTAATATGACCACTGTATTAGCCCATTTGAATTCCAAAACCTCAAAGGTCAGGAAACCGACATGACATAGTGCAACCTTCAGTCTGTGGCTGAAGGCCCAAGAGACCCTGGCAAAAACTGGTCTAAGTCCAAGAGTCCAAAAGCTGAAGAACTTGGAGTCTGATGTTCAAGGTCAGGAAATGTCCAACACGGGAGAAAGATGATTATCAGCAGAGTCAGCAAGTACTAGTCTTATTCCACTTTTTTCTGCCTGCTTTATCTTTTATACTTTTTGTACCCTTCTATCAAGTTTACACTCAATATTAACCATCACAACCACATTCTGGGACATTCAAATAAAAAATAGATTAAGAAATGTAAATATACTGAAATCATTTGTAATGTTTTCTGACCACCATGGAATTAGGCTAGAAATGATCAAGAAGATAGGATTTTAACTGCCTTTAAGCATTCTATTTCTATATAATTCATGGGTTAAGGAGCAAATAAAAAGAAATTATGAAATATTTTGAACCGAAAGGTAAAGAACATGACATCAAATTTTGATGCTATGTAACCCATTGTAGAACAAAATGTAAAGTTTCCCATTCAAGCAGCTATGAGAGATAATCAAACCTAAGGAAAGTAGAATTAAAGGAATAATTAAGCAAAAACCAATGAAATACACAAATGTATAGTCGAGAAAATTAATAAAGCTAAAAATGATTGTTCCAAAAGAGTAATGAACTTGATTATATTCTTACCAAAAGTGACTCAATGAGAAATAAAGTGGAAACAAGTAATCCATATCAAGCCAATAAAAAGCTAATCAAAATATGCAATGACTATAGACATTTAAAAAGACAATAAGAATACAAGCAATACAAAGACTAGAAAAAAATAATTTTTGTTACAATAGTGTAAAAAAACAAGTTACAAGTAGCTTTTTACCAAAATGTATAAGACCTGTACACTGAAATCTATAAAACATTAAGAGAAATTAAAGCAGACATAAGTAAATGATGTGTTTCACATGAATGGATTGGAAGACTCAAAATGTTATATAAATTCAACACAATCCAAATAATAGTTTCACCAAACTCTTTTAAATAAAAATTTTCTATCTGATCTTACATTTATGTTTAAATATGAAATACATAGATTGTCCAAAGTCTATTGCAATAGGAAAAGTCAGAGTATTTGAAGATTTAGTATAAAGCGATGTTGTGGTTCTGCCATAAAGGTGGACAAATGGATCAATGAAAAAGACCAGAGAGCTCAGAAATAGACTCATACACACTCATTTAATTTTTTTTTTTAATAAAAAGAATGAAAGAGAAAGAGGAAGAGATTTTAGAAAAAGAAAAGGAGAAAAACAGCAAAAGAAAGAATGAAAGAGAAAGAAAGAGGAAGAGATTTTAGAAAAAGAAAAAGAGAAAGAAACAGCAAAAGAAAGAGAAAAATGAAAGAGAAAGAAAGGAAGAGATTTTAGAAAAAGAAAAGGAGAAACAGCAAAAGAAAGAAAAGAATGAAAGATGGAAAGAAAGAGGAAGAGAAAGAGGGAGAGAGAATGGGATTCTTGTTTTATTGCCCAGGCTAGAATACAGTCTAAAAATGCATATTAAAAACCTCTTTTATGCCAATAATTGTGTTTAACAATGGAGACA
>CAUYQU010026000.1:0-25064 GCA_963574635.1 Cheracebus regulus
CATTTCACAGGTTTAAATAAAATATTGGTTGGCTGCTTGTTATTTTCATCCCCTATTCCTTCCTGTCTCCATTGTTAAGCACAATTATTGGCATAAAAGAGGTTTTTAATACCCATTTTTAGACTGCATTCTACCCTGGGCAATAAAACAAGAATCCATTCTTTCTCCCTCTTTCTCTTTCTCTTTCTTTCTCTCTTTTATTCTTTTTTTTCTTTCTTTTGCTGTTTCTTTCTTTCTCCTTTTCTCTCTTTTTGTAAAAAAAATAAAAAATTCTATTCTGGGCCAGCGCAGTGGCTCATACCTGTAATCCCAGCACGTGGGAAGGCTGAAGTAGGTAGATCACTTGAGCCCAGGAGTTCATGACCAGCCTGGGCAACATAGCAAAACCCTGTCTCTACAAAAGAAATACAAAAATTAGTTGGGCGTGGAGCTGCGCACCTGTAGTTCCAACTGCTCTGGAGGCTGAGGTGGGAGGATTACCTGAGCCTGGGAGGTCGAGGCTACGGTGAGCCACAATTGTGCCACTGTACCAGGCTGGGTGATAGAGAGCCTGTCTCAACAAATAAAACACAAAAAACCTAAACAACAACAACAAAACAACAAAAAACATGCTAAAATACTATTCCTTTTTTTTTTTTTTTTTTTTTTAGATAGGGTCTTGCTTTGTTGCCTAAGCTGGAATGCAGTGGTGAAGACATAGCTCATTGCTATGTTGAATTTCTGGGCTCAAAGGATCCTCCTGCCTCAGCTTCCTGAGCAGCTGGGATTACAGGTGTGTACCACCATGTCCAGCTAATTAAAAAAATTTTTTTGTGCGTAGCAGGTCTCACCACCTTGCCCAAGTTGTCTGGAACTCCTGGGCTCAAGCGATCCTCCAGACTCAGCCTCCCAAAGTGTTGGGATTACAGGCGTTAGCCACCATGCCTGGCTTACTCTGTTTTTTATAAAATGTTCACAAAACCTTTTCCATGAACACAGATACACAGTAAACCTGTTTTTAAAAAGTTTTCCAGCAGGCTAATTCATCTAGTCCAGCTGCCTGCAGTGGTAACCTGCTCACTAACATCCTCATTAGCTTATCCCCATTCCATTTTTCTCTTTCCCTTCTCTTTCGCTTATGCTTCTAGGATCATTTCCCAAATAAACCACACCAAAATCCTAGTCTCAGGATCTGTCTTTGAGAGACCCAAACTAAGCTAACTTCCTCTTGGCAGACGTGGCAATGTCCATGGCTCTGGTGGTTAGGGTATGGTGTTGGTGCTGCCCTGTCTGCTGCTTCTTTTGCTGCCCTTTGATCTGTTTCTGCATCCCACGCCTTCCATCCTGTTGTGCACTAGAGTAGCTGCTTCTTTTTAATTCAACTGAGGCACTAGTTAAAAAGACTTTGACTCTGGCCGGGCGCAGTGGCTCACGCCTGTAATCCCAGCATCTTGGGAAGCCGAGGTGGGCGGATCAAGAGGTCAAGAGATTGAGACCATCCTGGCCAACATGGTGAAACCCCGTCTCTACTAAAAAAAAAAAAAAAAATTAGCTGGGTGTGGTGGCATGTGCCTGTAGTCCCAGCCACTTGGGGAGCTGAGGCAGGAGCATTGCTTGAACACAGGGGGTGGAGGTTGCAGTGAGTCGAGCTCATGCCACTGCACTCCAGCCTGGCACCTGGCAACAGAGCGAGACTCCGTCTCAAAAAAAAAAAAGACTTTGACTCTACCAATGGTCATAGATGGCCTTTCAACGGTTCAACCTGGCTGCCAAATCTACAGTACTATCCATGTACCATTCACCACTTTCATCACTCATGCCACTCTCTTCCACCCTAGCTAAGAGGTATGAACCATCATAGGATTGAGGCCAGGGTCAGACAGATCAGTGTCTCAAAGGCTCTCAGATGACCTTGCGTTCATTTCCTCTATTCCCCTAATCTCACATGTTAGAAAACTGAGGGGCAGAGAGGATAAGCATTTGCTCAACATGTTGTTCATCAGTGAATCACCTTTAAGCTTTTTCTGAACCCATGCCACCATCTCTTTCCTTGTTTGCCTTATTCCTCTTCCTCATCAATACTTTTGTTATTTATTTCCAGTTGACCTAAGTCCTCAATGAGTTGTACCTATTCAGTCCTCTGCCCTCTTTACCCTACCCCATTTTGAGGTTGAAAATCTATTTCCCACCACATCTTTGTAACAAAGTAAACCCTAAGAAATAAGTGACGGACAGGAGGTTGTTGGTGTTCACCTAATGCTCTTGCATGATTAAGCTCTCCCTAGAATTTCTGTGGGTGGGTACAAAAGGACTGCCAGTTCGGTCCATTGTATCCCAGGAAGATGAGCATTCACAGCCCATGGCCTACCGAGCTCAAGAGAAATTCATCTGCCATCTAAACTCTGGGGAGCCAAGGTCAGGCTGTTTGTTTCTCACTTGATCTAATTGATATTTGGGTTCTGTTTTCAGCTCTGACACTGGGTCCCTGCCTCAGCTTTGCCCTCTGGTTCTACTTGACATGTCTTGATCTCTTTCTCTCTCTCTTTTTTGTTCGTTCCCTCCCTCCCTCCTTCCCTCCCTCTCTCTCTTTCTCTTTTTTCTCTTTCCTTTTGTTCTCTTTTCCTTTTTTCTTTCCTTCCTTTCTCTCTCCCTCCTGCCTCCCTCCCTCCCTTTCTTTCTTTCTCTCCCTCCCTTTTCTCTTTCTTTCCTTTCTCTTTCCTCTCTCTCCCTCCCTCCCCTTCTTTCTTTCCCCTCCCCTCCCCTCTCTTCCCCTTCCTTCCTTCCTTCCCTTCTCACAGAGTCTCACTCCATTGCCCAGGCTGGAGTGCAGTGGAGTGTAGTGGCACAATCTTGGCTCACTGCAACCTCCACCTTCTGGGTTCAAGCAATTTTCATGCCTCAGCTTCCCAAGTCGCTAGAACTACAGGTGCAAACCACTGTGCCTGGCTAATTTTTGTATTTTTAGTAGAGATGGGGTTTCACCATGTTGGTCACGCTGGTCTCCAACTCCTGGGCTCAAGTGATCTGCCTGCCTCAGCCTCCTAAAGTGCTGGGATTACAGGCATGAACCACCATGCCCGGCCATCTTGCTGTATTTCTCAAGGTTCTCTGAACTGAGTCCTCTGCCCAGTGGGGCCAATCTCCTCATTCTTTCAACTTCTCATTCTTTGTCCAAGCAAGCTATATTGTCTTCCTCCCCATGTAAAATGTCAAATTGGTATTTATTTTCCAGTGTATTGTCTTGATTGTCCTTTTGGGTGGACTTGTGTCCTCAACAGATTATTAAGGATGAAAGCAGTGACAAGTCCACCTCCTGGCATCATGTACTACACATAGCTTATTATGAACTGAGCACTTGTGTCCCCTCCCCCAATCTCTCCATTCATTTGTTGAGGCTTGAATCCCTATTGTGGCTGTATTTGGAGACAGAGGCTCTAAGGAAGTAATTAAGGTTAAGCAAGGTCTTAAGGGTGGGGCCCTGATGTATAGGATTAGTGCCTCATAAGAGACACCAGAAAGCTCATTCTCTCTCCTCAAGCATGTGCTGAGGAAAGGCCATATGTAAACGTCGTTAGGAAGGAGGCTGTCTGCAAGATAGAAAGAGAACCCTCACCAGAAATCGAGCTGGCCAGAACTTTGATCTTGGAGTTCTAGCCTCCAGAACTGCAAAAAAACAAGTTTCTGTTATTTAAGCCAACCAGGCTGTAGTATTTTGTAATGGGAGCCCAAGCTAATACATGGGTGTTGACTGAAAACATGATCCCTATGCTGGGCGCTAGAGTAGAGCTTCAAGCTGGGCATGTGTACATTGCTCCTGCATGTTTGGTTTTGGGTTCAAAACAAAATCTTCCTTTATTGCTACCATTTAGTAATTCTCAACCTTTATTCTGTTGTGACAACATCCTCCCAAGTGTGGACATCCTCCCAGGCTCTGAACCACAAACAAATCTCTTACCTTCTTGTCTACACTGCCTTCTGGCATCCTATGAGATGCCAAGCCTTAGAGAATCTACTGTCTCAAGACCTCTTACATTACTATCTCTTGTCATCTCTTACTACTTATTACCCTGGCGTCGGCTCTAGCCTCTTGCTTGTTCTCATCTCCAGTCTTCATCTGATATGCAGAAGAGGAAAGGGAAGCTCAGAAGAAACACATGTAAGGTTGCACAACTGACAGATCACAAGCGGTCAAACCCAGTTCGCTTTTGCCCCAAATCCAGCATACTTTCCACTAGACCTGTTTAGTTCTCCTTCCATCTTGCTAAAATCTATACTATTCTGCTTTGTACTATGGCTGTGTATGAAGCTGTCTTATGCCCATTATCAGTGTGTAAGCTCTTCGAGGGTAGGCTGTCTTGATCTTCTGATATCCCAGGCAATGGCTAAGCCAGTGCCTTGCACTGTGTAGGCATTTCCAGAATAGGTACTGACTTGACGGTGGGAGATAACGGTCACAGTGGTGACAGAGACAATAGAAGCTTAGGAGAGAGACAGATTTAAAGAAAACCTGTAGGAGAAGGAAGAGATGATTTTGAGTTGGGCTTGAGGTGATGAAGGAATTTGGATAGATGGAGAGGAAAGGGTGGTGTGAGGTGGGCTTCAGAGTCATGGGTTTGGAGTTGAACCCGTAGAAGGAGGCTGCTTTGGGGAGGCCCTGGCGTTTCTGCATCAGGTCTAGTTGTGCAGAGTGAGCAAGTTATTTAACTTCTTTAAATGCTGGTTTTCTAATGTGTAAAGTGGGAAAAATAAGAGTGCCATTTGGAATTACGAGAAGAATGAGATAATACATGAGATGGACTTAGCACATTGTCTATTATTAATTATATTATTAATAATAAACACTATTAAAATGTTATCAATAGGCCAAGCACAATGGCTCACGCCTGAATCCCATCACTTTAGGAGGCTGAGGTGGGCAGATCACCTGAGGTCAGGAGTTTGAGACCAGCCTGGCTAACATGCTGAAACCTTGTCTCTACTGAAAATAAAAAATTAGCTGGGCGTGGTGGTGGGTGCCTGTAGTCCCAGCTACTTGGGAGGCTGAGGCAGGAGAATTACTGGAACCCAGGAGGGAGAGTTGCAGTGAGCTGAGAGCACGCCACTGCACTCCAGCTTGGGTGACAGAGCAATACACTGTCTCAAAAAAAAAAAACACAAAAAAACAAAAAAACAAAAAAAAGAAACGAAACAACGTTATCAATAGTAAGATAGCCAGAAAAGTTCAGATGTGTGTCTGTCTAGTTCTCGGAGTAAATTATTTTATTTACACTCATAGATAATGCCATTGCTGCTGACTGAAAAAAACCAATTATCTAAAAGCACCAGTACATTCATAAGAACACTAGGTTACTATAATTTTCCTTATAAATGATGCCAGGAGCCCCTCAATATATTTTACCCTTGTCAGGGATTCTCATAGTCAAAAATTTCAGAAACCAAACTGTTGGGAAGCAGGAGAGTGCTATACATATTCTGGATAGAGCTGACTCACTTGGCAGAATCAGAGATTGGGATTTTGGTAATAGGCTAATGTGGCGAAAATCCCTGCTTCACTTCCAGGCTGTGCTTTTAAGGAACTTGGGCATATTCCTTAACTTTCAGTACTTTGCTTTCCTTACCTAAAAGAGGATAACATTCCTTCAAGGCTGTAGAGTACCGTGTGTAAAGCAAGCACTCAGCACAAGGCATTTGTGTGGGGGAGACACAGTAAATGCATAAGAATTGGCAGATGATAATGGTGATGTTTGTGAAAATCTAATCATGAATAGCCGGAGGCCACTGTTCTCAACGAGTGATCCACGTAACAGCGACTTTAGCTACACTGAGAACTTACACATGCACATTCTCAGGCCCATTGGAAATGTCCTGAAACGGTAGCTCTGGAGGCAGGGCCCGGCCATCGGCACTTTGAAGTACTCACGTTTTGAGAACACCTGTCAGGTGACAGGGAGCCACTGAAAGTTTTTAGACGGTGGAGGAATGCGACATAAATGACCGTTGGTTCACTGGTGTTAAAGTGCCTAACTATCGACTGGCTTCCGATGTTGCCGGAAGAAACCTGTTTGTTGATCCTTAGTGATCTCCAGGTTACAAAACGCGGGTTGGTACTAAGGGCCCCAAACACAGTGCCCACCTACCGAGTGCAGCCAGGAGCACAGCGCCAGGCAGTTACAGGAGCTGTTTTGGATTTGGCCGGGCAGCCCAGCGATGCTCAGCGAATCACCCAACTACAACCACAATCGTACTACACATTTAGCCTGCAAAAGCAGAGAAAGGAAAAGAAAACCGTGCAGGGAAGACGGAAGCGAGGGACTTAAGGGTCTCCATCTCTGGGGAGGTGGCGGGGTGGGGGATGGGGTGAGTGGGAGGAGGAGGGGACGAAGATCCAGGGAGGCCCCTCCTCCGCGCGGCGACACCCGGTTCGCGTTTCTCTGGAGCCGGGGCGCGGCCAGAGGGACACACCCTCGACCTGGGAGACGCGAGGGTCGGTGGCCTCTTAGCGTCGGTCCAGCTCAGTTTCATGTCATGTGTTGTTAGCGCGAGGTAGGGGCGTTTCCCCACCCCAGCTCCTCCCCGGGGAAACCCCAGCCCGTTTCCTCCCTCTCCTGCCATTTTCAGGAGCGCCGTGCGGGGTTCGGCGCTGAGGCCGCACCCTGGGCGCCCGGCGTCTAGTCGGGGCCACTGCCCGCCTCGGCCCAGCCATTGTTCGGGCCCCACCCCTGATGAATATTCACACCGCGCGGGCACCTCTGCTCGCGCCCTCCCCGGCAGGGCTCGGGGTGTGAGTGCGTTTCCGCCCGTTTTTCCTGCCTGAGGAGGAAAGGGGGAGCTGTTTTCTCTCTCCTCAGAATATATTTTTGGTGTCCCGTTTCTCCTCCTCCCGCGCCGCCGCCGCCCCCTCCCTCCCTCCCTCCCCACCTCGCTCCCCGCCTCCGCCTCCGCCTCCGCCTCCCGGGTTATCTTTGTCTCGCTGCCTCGCGCTCACTCGTTTAACTCGGCGCCGCCGCGGCCCCACGCTCCAGGCCCGTCCTCGAGGCGCGCGGCGCTGGGCGCGGGCGCCGGGGCCTGAGGCGGCGGGCGACGCCCGGGGGCCTGACGGCCGGGCCCGCGCCATGGTGTGAACGCCGCCGCCACCGCCCGCGCACGGTCCATCCGCCCGCCGCGCGGCCCGGCAGGCTGAGAGCCCGGAGCGGCCCGAGAGTGCTGCCGAGCCCGCCGCCGCCGCCCCTGCGAAGAGAGTCCCGGGCCGGCCTGGCTGCCGCGCGAGGAGCGCCGTCGGCGGCCTGGCCTGCTGCGGAGATACCCACAGCGACAGGGATATTTATTGTTACTTGTTTTTTGGTGGCAAAAAGGGAAAATGGCGAACGACTCCCCTGCAAAAAGTCTGGTGGACATCGACCTCTCCTCCCTGCGGGTGAGTGGGCCCGCGAGCGGGCGCGCGGGGAGCGGGCAGCGGATAGCCGGGGCGGCGCCCTGGCCGGCCGGGCGTTCGGGTGCCGCGGTGGGGAGAGCCGCGGGCGCAGCGGCCCCTTTGTCTGCTTGTGCGGGCTGGTGCGGGGCAGGCGCGACCCTCCGCCGCCCCCACGCCCCAGGCCCCCCGCACGACCCCCGAGCGCCGGGTGACGGTGCGGGGCGAAGCCCACCTCTTTTGTCACCGCCCTTTCTCTCCAACTGCCCTGCTTGATTTATTCATTTTTTTTGGCCTCTTTTAAATGATAACCCCTCCCTCCTTCCTCTCCAGGATCCTGCTGGGATTTTTGAGCTGGTGGAAGTGGTTGGAAATGGCACCTATGGACAAGTCTATAAGGTCGGTGTGGGCGCCTTCTTTGTTTCCCGTGGCATGTGGAAACTTCTTGGGAGACGGGGAGAGGGTGATAAACACACTGCTGACTGGAGGCCACGCCGCTTGGCCAAAGTTGGGAAAGGTGTTTCGCCTTGCAGTCTCTCTGTTTTTGCACATCGAGTTTATATTCAGACTGGCCTTAAAAGACCTCATTTCCTGGCTTTGAGATAAGGAAATAAGCCACACTCTTAGGCATGCACTTTCCTTCAGTAAAATGGAAAATAATTTTTTAAAAATAAGACAACCTGAATTTTTTTCTTTTTTTCCCTAAATCTGGCCTTTTGAATTTGTGTGTGAATTAAAATCCCGTGGAGGTGGGCCTTGCCTCTGATTATCCTAAACCACTGCTTTGGCCTTTGTGAAAATTGTCATCATGTTTCAGTCTCCACTCAGTGCTTGCCAGTTGCTCAAGGTGGGGAGTTTGGCGTTACCGGGGAATACTTGATAACTATGGCTGTCATCCTTTCTATTGGTGGATACGTATTTTGGGGAAGCAGGGAGGAGTGTGTGTTTGGGCAACAGGAGCAGGAAGAATTACAGTGTGGGGATTATAAAATCTGAATTCCAGGAATAACCTGTTTGACAGCTGTGTAATTGAAACAGAAATGACGAGGAGCGGAGAGTATAGAGGATGTCCTGGTTTCACACCCACCCAGGTCTTTCTCTTTTTTAAAAAAATTTAACACCCACCCGCCACCCCCAACGATAAATGAAACTAGCAAATCTGGAGACTGAGTCTGCGCTGAGTAGCTGACACCTGATGTGACTAACAGTGTTCATTTTATCCAGTGCACATTCTAGAGATTATGAAAGAGCTGTAGGGATGGAGGCGCAGGCCTTGAAAATTCAGAACAGAATGTTAAATTCTTCCTGTCTTGATTTGTTTCTCATTACTGAACGTTTTCTAAAAGTTATCTGCACAGGGGCAGTGTTGTGTTAAGAGTCAGTACAAGGTTGGGGAAGCAGGGCTTTGTGGTTCACCGTGAAGAATTGTCATTGTCTCATTAAAAATGGGTGGAGTGGGGGATTGGAAGCTGACTGTAGACGTTTTCTTAGGCCAGATTAAGTGTGGATCTTACTGTCTTTTTTTTCCCTTATGAGTAGAGTTTATCTAACACTTGAACGCCTCTCCTAAGCCCAAACTTCTCTAGCCTGGGCGGTGTACTGACTGGACTGTGGTCCGAACTTGGGTCAGTATTCTTAGGTGATCTCAAGTGAATTAGCATGTGTTTTGTTGGTTAACTGTTGGGGCCAAGGCCAAATTTTTGAATTTGAAAGAGAACCCTGTTAACTCAGCTTGCCGGGCTCAACTGAATTTGGAAGGCTTTGGAAAATTTTGGAAAAGATTGTGTTGCAACTCACTGAGTGGTTGGTAACTGGCTAAAAGACATTCTCCTTCGTCCGCTGTTTGTTTAAGCACCAGTTTTTTCTGACCCAGTTTTTCTGGCCAAATTTGAGTGGTGAATGGTCTTCCAAGTGAATTAGCCAGAGCTTGTTTTTGACTTGGTTACACAGTAGTTGGATTGTTTGTGTCTTTTTTGGTCAGCATGGATGTTAAGGGCAGAGAAGTAAGCTAGAAGGTGACATAGTCTTTAAACTAAAGGCAAGAAGGAAACCCCAGTTTGTATTTGTTGATTTTAAGAGGTGGGAGCTTTTTATGGTAAGGGTTTGGGCAGGTTCATTGTTATTTCCCCTCATTGCCTTTTTAGTTCCATCGCCCTCACCCTCCCAAGCTTTTGAAGTAGATTTGCTGAGCATTACGTTTGGGAAGTATTTGGGATACCGGCATGACACAGCTCTCTGCTATAAAGTCTCTACATAGGTTGAGAATTTCTCTAATGATGCAAACCTAAGGAATTAAGAAATCTGTGCAAAACTTGCCTACAGTACAGAACAAAATAGTGCCTGAGATCTTGCTCATAAGCAGTTTCATTTTTATATTATTATGGAAAATTTCAAACATAATGACTAGAGAGCTAAGTTTAAGTTATCAGCACATGACTAAACTTGTCTCATCTGTATTTTTCTTCTCTTCCTTTATCTTAATGTAAACCCCATATTGCCATTTTAGCCATAAATATTTGAGAATGTTTCTTTTTTACACAATCACATTGTTATCACACTTAGAAAAATGTCATATATCCAGTGTTAACATTTTCCTGATTGTTTCATACAGCAAGAAAAATTATTTTACTATACTTTTTTTTTTTTAACTATAACCAGAAGTTTTTTTAATGTTTACCAGCAGGTACTGGGAGCTTCAATCTTAGAGGTAGTGAAAATAGCAGAACACCTCTTTTTTTTTCTTTTTAAGTATTTGATTTCTAGAACCATTTGCCGTTATGCATAGGGGTTAATTTAGGATTTTTGTCGGTATGATTTGTTTGTGGTAGCTTTGGGATTAGATTATTAACACTCCAGAGTTTGTTTATTGCTGCCAACCATCCTTTTGGATGAATAACATTAAAGTTTGAAAGATACTTGTTACTGATTTGTTGTTTATAAAAAGGTCTTTATTTTTAAGCATAATTTCAGGTTAAATCTGTAAGCAGAACTTGTAGTCCTAATTTATTTTAGTGTCACATTTTCTATTTTTCATTAGTGCAGAGGTTGCTTATTTTGAGGCATCTATATTTACATGAAGTGAATGAGTTGAAAAGAGAGAGTTTTCCGAGATTTGATAGGTTCTATGAAATAGCTTTTTGTGGGGTAAACAACTTCCCTGCAAAACTGTGTTAATGGTAGACCCCTCATTTACTGAAGAAAGGCAGGGGAGGGGTGTGTGTGTGGCAGGAGGGCTAAGAGTGACCTTTGGGAATGGTAGGAAGGTTAGGGAGTAGTGGGAATTTCAAGGAGATATTATTTGGACTTGAGGAGAGACATCTTTAAGCATTGAGGAGCCACTGAAAGTTTTCCTTGGAATTGGGGATCCCTGTGAGTAGGGGACTTGATCCAGATGTGTGGTGGGAAGGAGCTGGTAAGATGGTTGGCCTTGGGCAGTGGTCCAGTGACAGGAGGGGAAGGCCGAGGCAGGATAGTGGCAGTGGTGGTAGAGAGGAGGAGACGGTGGGGTGGATACTTGGGCATTACTTTTTGCTAGGTTTAACTTGTTGAGTTCACTGTTCTCTGCAGGTTTTGGTATGTCCCTTTAAGTGGGTACAGTGTTTACCCAGGATATTAGGAGGAACGTTGGGATTCCCAGCACTTTGGGTAGCCGTGGTAGGTGGATTACCTGATGTCAGGAGTTGGAAACCAGCCTTGTCAACATGGCAAAACCCCGTCTCTACTAAAAAAAATAAATAAATAAATAAAATAATTAGCCATATGTGGTGGTGCATGACTTTAATCCCAGCTACTTGGGAGGCTGAGGCAGGAGAATCGTTTGAACCTGGGAGGCGGAGGTTGCAGTCAACAGAGATCGAAGCACTGTACTCCAGCCTGGGCAACAGAGTGAGACTGTCTCAAAAAAAAGAGGTTAAAGTGCTAAAATTACTTTCAGTTGCTCAGTGGTTAAGTGCCATACAGATTGTCTGGCTTTTAAAAATCACCAGGGGCCAGGGATGGTTGCTCATGGCTGTAATTCTAGCATTTTGAGAAGCTGAGACGGGTGGATCACGAGGTCAGGAGTTCGAGACCAGCTTGACCAACATGGTGAAACCCCATCTCTACTAAAAATACAGAAATTAGTCGGGTGTGGTGGTGTGCATCTGTAGTTCCAGCTACTCAGGAGGTGGAGGCAGAATTGCTTGAATGCAGGAGGCAGTGGTTGCAGTGAGCTGAGATTGTGCCACTGCACTCCAGCCTGGGCAACAAAGCGAGACTCCATCTAAAAAAAAAAAAAAAAAAAAAATCATTAGCATTTTGGAGCAAGTACTTAAACTTTTGTGAGGGGTTCTCTAAGTGTTATCTTTTAAGTATAGCATCTCTTGTTCTTCGTTGGAGGTAAAGACATCCAGTGGGGCAAAATGAATTTTGTAGAACTGATGTTGTCATTAGGAGGAGATCATGTTAGCTGATCTGCCTCTGAGAGGCATGTTCGGGCTTGTTCTGAGACATAGATTTCCTTCATGCTGGAAGTTCTGGACTTGGGCAAGGTGGAAAGAAATCAGCCCTGTTGAACAAGTATTGGTGTATTGCTCTCTTAAACAGTTTCAACTCCAGACTTTTAAAAACGATTTTACTAACTCAGAAACATCAAAAGCTCTTCAGAAAATACAACTACCAAACAAAACTCTGCTAAGGGATTTTTAACTCCTTACTGCTTGAAACTTTGATAAGTGTACGTTCATTTGCATAGCTGCAAACTTGTATTTTGCCTTTTTAAAACCAATATTTTATAAATGTGTGTGCATGTGTATTTTTTTTTTAAAGAATGAAAGAGAGAAAGGAAGAGGAAGAGATTTTAGAAAAAGAGAGAAAAGGAGAAAGAAAGAAATTGCAAAAGAAAGAAAAAGATGAAAGAGAAAGAAAGAGGAAGAGATTTTAGAAAAAGAGATAAAAGGAGAAAGAAAGACACAGCAAAAGAAAGAAAAAAAGAATGAAAGATAGAAAGAGGAAGAGAAAGAGGGAGAGAGAATGGGATTCTTGTTTTATTGCCCAGGCTAGAATACAGTCTAAAAATGGGTATTAAAAACCTCTTTTATGCCAATAATTGTAGTTTCTTATTTCAAGGAATAATTTTCAAAAAATATGTTATACAAATACAAAAATTATTTAACTATCAGTAAGATGGTAATGCTAGTTCAAAGAGCATTGGAAAATTTTAGATAATAATTAAGAATAATGAAATTAGTTAATAATAGTGTATCAGTATTGACTCATTGATTGTAAAAAACATTACTACACTAATGCAAAATGTTAGTTATTAGAGAAACTGGAGGGGATGGTATATATAGAATGTGAGGATGAGAAGGTATAGAGAAATTCTCTGTATTTTCCACTAGTTTTTTCTGTAAAGCCAAAACTGCTCAAAATAGTCTTTTTTAAAAAATAAAAATAATATGGTTTAAATAAAAATTTGAATTTAGATATAAATTTGTGAATGTTCTACAGAGCAATAAATTCATATCTTTTGGGTTTTCTAGTAAAAAGAAATTACTTGTGTCTTTAACAGACAAAATGAACAAGTTAACATATAACTTCACAGTGCCAGGACTTTAATTAAATAGTAAATAGCACAATCAAAAACAGGTATATTCTCTTAGAAATAACCTTTAATGGCATATTAAATACTGCCCAGTATGATACTGGAAGGACATGACCCCACGTGACCCCACGCTTGGTCTTATTTTTTGCAATTTTGAGTAAATTTTTCTAAATACTTTTGTCATTGTTGCTGTGATGATGATGATGTTTCCTCTGGGCTTTCATATCTTCAGCATGTTGCAGCTTACACCTTGAACTCTCACTTGACTTCTCATCCTTCTTCACACCCTTGGATGCTCTCCAGCCTAGTTATGAAATGGCCCTCACTTTGTTTTATCCTCTTGGCACTGGCATCCCAAGAACCCTCCTCAGCTTCCGATTCCTCGCTGGCCTAGTGCTCAGCCTAAGATATGACTCTGGGTCCCTGGAAACTGCAGAGTCAAAAGAATGACAAGAGACCCCAAGAGCCTAGAATACAAAGAAATATCAAGAGCACCATTTACTGTATTTACTAATTGCCCTGCTTCCGTAGTTTCCAGCATCTTCCCTTGCTCAGGAAAACCATCATGAAGCAGGAGCTCAATGTATAAACCAAATTTGGCAAGACCTGAGATCTGTAGATCAATCATCTTACTAAAATCTAATTGTGCAAAATCCTGTCTTAGGAAGAATCGACGAGAAAGGCGAAAATAACACAGGACATGTAATAAAAGACAAAACCACCACACTAGAAGTAGACTAAAGGCAGGCTAAACTGCCTGAATAAAAAGAGGAAATAACTGAGTTCTGGACTCTGTGGTACAGTTGGCAAACCAGTAGAGGATAGAAGTTAAAAGTGAAGCTTTGAAATCCAAAATAAGTTTATGTCTTGATTTGACCAGTGATTAGATATTAAACGGAACATGGACAACTAGCTTAATTTCTGTGCCTCAGTTTTCTCATAAGTAAAATGGACACATTATTGGTACCTATCTCAAACAGTTGTTTAGAAGATTAACTGTGTTAATAAGGTAAAGACCTTGGCCCTTAATAAACATTCGAATTATGTCAACAGTGTTATCTTTGATCTTTGTAAACCAATTCTCCTCCCTGAGCCTTACACCTTTCATCTATAAACCAAATACAACAATATGGTCTTGACTGGAACCCAAGGAATGTGATATGTTTCTCATAAGGTGTCAGTTTCAAGGGAAAATCTGGGGATGAAGTGGTGTGTGTCATTAAGTAACTAAACTGATAAGTAACTTCAAGTAGCATTTTGTTTTACATAAACATGAATATCTTTTTGAGCAGATGCATGGAAATTTTACATTAATTTTTAAAAGGAAATAAGACATAAAGGGATATTTAACAAGCAGTAGCCATTTAAGGCTATGCCATCCCTTCCTTTTCCCCTCCACTTCCCTAAGGAAGGTAGGTTTGCTCTCTTTTACCCTTGGGAATATTTGTGCATAAGAGTGTGAGATGCAATAATTTATTAAAAGCTACCAAGTACTTAGCAAATATAAAGTGTTCCTAAATGCAGCATCATAAAACACACAATGAGATATAACCAAATATCACGGGTGAAGAATAAGTCGAAATTTTTCATAAGTGAGAGCTGTGAAAAGGTAGCAACTTTCAAGGCAGAGGGAAGCAAAATAGCATATGTGAGAGCTGAGATTTGAAGAAATATTGGGATAGGTTGTAAGAAAAAAAAATCATCCAAAGGACCAGTGAAAAATAACATTCATATCCTCCTGTGATAATTACTGGAGCCCCAAGTGTAATAGAGCTAATGAACTGTTTGGACAAGTAAAACCATGGGTTTTTGGTTTTCTGTTTGTTTGTTTGTTTTTCCCTCATACAGATGGCTAATACCTTGTTGGCCTGGTGAACTAACAAGTACTGATCCTAAACCATACATTGTAAGATCAAGCATAGTATGATAGATAACTTGCTTTGGTATCTGTTTATTTGTATTTAATTAGAAATTAATATTGTCAAGCTCAGAAATGGGAATTTGATGGATATCTCTATATAGCATCAATTTTCCACTTCTTTGAAGTGGAAAGAAATATGATGCAATCAGAATCTAAGAGGCATTACTCAGGCTCTAGGATGGTAGGAGACCACTAAATCGAATAACTATAAATGAAAAATACATATGTAATTTTTGCTTACTCCGGTGCCATGGGCCAGTACTCTAACAATCAGATTGGGTATAGGAAGTATACAGCCCATAAGATTCTGCTCTTGGTAAGTTAAATAATGAAGCTTGAAACCAGCCCGCCAACATGGTGAAATCCTACTAAATATACAAAAGTTAGCCAGGCGTGGTGGCATACACTTGAAATCCTAGTTACTTAGGAGGCTGAGGCAGGAGAATCACTTGAACCCATGAGTGGGAGGTTGCAGTGAGCTGAGATTGTGCCACTGCACTCCAGCCTGGGTGTTGGAGTGAGATCCTATCTCAAAAACAAACAAACAAACAGTGACTCTTATGCTTTCCTGTGCCATAGGTGTGCATGCATTCTACATTTCTACCTAGTGGTAGAATCGTTTTTCTTTTCAACTTAAATTCTTTTCTAGGAGTTACTATCCCTGCTAGAGCCATAGTTCTAAACCAGGAGGAATTTTGCCTCCCAAGGACATATTTGGAAATATCTGAACACAACTGGCACAACTAGAAGAGGGTGAGGTACTCACATCTAATGTGCAGAGGCCAGGGATGCTGCCAAACACCCTACTACACACAGGGCAGCACTCCACAAAAATCTTATCCAGCCCCAGACATCGATAATATTGAAACTGACAAATGTCTGCTAGAGTGAGCAATTTTCCATGGTTTTCTTCTCCCCAGACTTAGCTAGCTGCTAGCATGGAACTAACAAAACAAAGTTAGTAGCATATGACTTAGAGCAAAGAGCTCAAGTAAAAAGAAAAGGGGTATCATTCCCAGAATTTTTAAATTAAAAGCCAGTACTTCACAGAATGTATTGAAAAGAAAGAAAGTTTCTGCAGACTCTGGTAATAAAGGCTGCAAATGAAGTGAATGTTGAGCACATGTAAGGGATAATTATAATTTTCTACAGAGAATGAAGTACTTGTTATGTAAAAGTGGTATCCCATGACAAGTGTGACGTAAGAACCACAGGAAAGAGAAATCTGCAGAATTTAACAATGCAGGAGAAAGACACAAGACCAGCCCTATCACCATTAATTTTTTATGGGGAGGGAACTGAGTACACACGGCAGTTTGTTGTATATATTTATGCTTACATGCTCATAGAATTCCGAAGTTAGTACTGCAGAAGATTAAAGATGAGCGCAAATTGTTTGACTCTCCTTCTTTAAGAGGTGAGCTCCATATCACTCTCACTGAAATTGGGAGGCCTTTGTCATCTCTTGACCAGTAGAACAGAGTTTCTGGGCACAGGCCTATGGAGACTGATACCTGTCACTTGCTATGTTTTGGAGGACTCTTTCTAAGAGATCAGTGTGTCTCTGAAAAAATTCTAATGTACCCTGAAAATGCCATGGTATAAAGGTCACATGTAGGTACTCCGATCAATAGCACCAGATGAGCCCAACCTTTCAGCCGTCCCCACCAAGGTTGCAGACATGTAAGTAAAGCTGTCTTGAACATTCCAGACCATCCTCTCTGCCAGCTGATAGCACGGAGTGGTCTTTGTAGGTACCACATCAAAGCAAATGGCCACCAGAGTCCTGTCTAAATTCCTGATCTACAAAATTGTGAGATATAATAAAATATTTGTTGTTTTGAGCCATTAAATGTTGAGGTATTTATTATGTAGTAATACATAAACAGAAAAATCCTATTACTGTACTTATGAAATAGCATTTTAAAAAACTCCTCACTAGATATTGATATACATATAGATATAAAAATTGAATGGTCTCTGCCTGACCATGACAGATTCTTATGCTAAAAAGAAAACAGCAGGTAAACATCCCACTTTATAGATTATGTATTTCAACTGAGGTGAGCTTTAAGATTGCAGAATTATAGCAAGGCTTGTGGCAAAAGGGACAGTTTTCAACTTAGAGATAAGGCTAAAACAACAGAATTAAGTTCCCACCAGGTAGGGAAACACTGCCAGCTTAAATCAACTTCGGTTTAGAATTCATTCCCTCTTATTCAGACTTACCGGGAAACTTGTTAATTGCAAAGATATCCTTTATTATTGTTCTTCAGAACTCTCTTTCCTACTGGTAAACTTTGCCAAATCCTGATTTCTTTATCCTTTACCTTGACCAAAAATAAACACACAACAAAACAAAACAAATAATAAAAAAAACCTATCTTTTAATGCTCTCCAGTACTTGTGATTTGTCCAAAAAGAATACGTTCTTTCTCTGGCTTGTTAGTACTGATGGAGAAATTGATTGTACTCCAGGAGGTCAAGAGAGAGTGGAAGCCAATGCTAGCTCATGGGCGGTGAGAGCTCATGAGCCAGACAGGGGGAGTTGTGAGACCAACTGAGAAAAATAGTTCTTTCCTGTTTTGGCATGTCCTTTGCAGTAACCCCATGCCTACGATATATCCTAGTTTTTTCCACTAGAGATGTTCAAGATAAGTTTATTCAGAAGGACATTCTCTCAGTTCTCTCTAGAAAAAAACATTGTAATATCCTGGAATTATTCTTCATGCCATTTAATAGTCAAGTTTTCCCTTTTCCAAAAAATGTTCATTTTCAAGTATGAGGCCCATAATTGAACAGATCAGTACATAGCAGAGCCGGACTGTCATCACCTTCATGTTCTTGATCACGATACATCTTTCAATGAAGTGCAAGATGGCTTTGGCCTTTTATGTAATGGGAACACTGTTAATAGTTAAACAATATCAAAAGCTACCTTATCCTCTTCATTGTCTATACTCTTTGTTATATCTTACCTCATCAGATATGCAGGAACCTAAAAGAATACCTAAAAAAAATGAGTCATTTGTTCTGAGCAACATTTCTGGGGGCCAAGTATTAGGTAGAAATGTGTAATTAGACCAAACTCTCACCCTAGATACTCAGCCCTAGGGAAGAGATCTAATGACTACAAGCAGGAGGGTAGTTCTTTCAGCTTCTGATCCATGACATTAAGTGGGTCAAAAGATATGAAACCAATAATTTGAAAATAAATAGTATTAAGGTTCATGGAGGTCCTAATTAGGCATATCTAGTGGTAAGCACTAGACATGCCTAATTTTTTTTTTTTTTTTTTTTTTTTTTTGGAGATGAAGTCTCACACTGTCAACTTGGGCTGGAGTGCCGTGGTGCAATCTCAGCTCACTGCAACCTCCACCTCCTGGGTTCCAGTGATTCTCTTGCTTCAGCTTCCTGAGTAGCTGGGATTACGGGTGCCCACCATCATGCCCAGCTAATTTTTTGCGTTTTTAGTACAGATAGCGTTTCACCATGTTGGCCAGGTTGATCTAGAACTCCTAGTGCTGGGATTACAGGCATGAGCCACTGCACTTAGCCCATATTTATATTTATTTAATGTAGGTATAATTTTTTAGAAAAGGAAATGGATGGATGAATTGGTCAGCTTTAGTGGAACATGAACTGTATAAACGCAAGCAAGTCAGTACCCAGACAGAATGAGAACCTCTTGCCTTGATAGAGTAGGCAGCTTGTAGTAAAACAAAATCATGTTTATCTTGCCAAAGTTTGGTCTGTTAGACAGATGGGGAGAAAGAAAAATATACCTTTATTATCAGTGTGTATGTGTGTATAAAGGTAATAAGAAATCCTGTTGCTGCTGCTTTCACTCTACAGTCAAAGATGAAAGAAAAATTTTAAATGAAACTGTAAGTTAACCTGGCTAAGAGTGGATGATTAGCAGTGGATGATTAAAAGGCCCCAAAGGCGGTTTAACCAGTATGGAGTCACAGAAGACCAGCGCCTGCATGGACATGTGTCCATACATGCATTAACTGTTGGGTCTTCTTGCAATAGAAAATTCATGCAGTCCATCATCATTGTTTTAGTCCATTTGTGCTACTATAACAAAATACCTCAAACTGGGTAATTTATAAAGGACAGACATTTCTTTTCTTACATACTTGGAGGCTAGGAGTCCAAGATTATAGTATTGTCAGGTTCAGTTGTCTGGTAAGGGCTGTATTCTCTAGAGGGGGGATATGCTACGTCCTCATCAGATGGAAGGCAGAAGGCAAGTTAGGCAAACTTCATGAAGCTGCTTTTATAAGGGCTGTAATCCCATTCACAAGGGAGGAATCCTCATGCCTAATTACACCTTAAAATGCCCCACCTCTTAATACATGACATTTGGCAACAGCTGAATTTTGGATAGGCCACATTCAAACCACAGCAGTCATCAATGCATATGCTTTTATACTGAAGGATTTGCTTGCATAATTATCCTCTTTATGAAATCTTACCTCATCTACAGAGTATTGTATTCTGAAAACTTAACACACTAATATTGCTAAGAAAATAAAGAATAAAGATGCGGCTGGGCACGGTGGCTCACCCCTGTAATCCCAGCACTTTGGGAGGCCAAGGCAGGTGGACAGGAGGACAAGAGATCCAGACCATCCTGGCCAACACTATCAAGAAATACAAAAATTAGCTGGGCCTGGTGGCGCACGCCTGTAGTCCCAGCTACTCGGGAGGCTGAGACAGGAGAATTGCTTGAACCCAGGAGGCAGAGGTTGCAGTGAACCGAGATTTTGCCACTGCACTCCAGCCTGGCACCTGGCGACAGAGTGAGACTCTGTTTCAAAAAAGAATAAAGATGTTTACCCTTATTGATGTCTTCATCATATGTTTATAGCTTCTAATCGAAACTGTAGGTTTCCATCAATTGAATAACACATCTGTGGGCTGACATAACAACAGGCCTGTTAGCCCAGAAAACACTAATGAGTAGGCTTTTTGATTGTATGAACCAGCTATAACTTATGTATATAAAAGTTGTAGGATTGGTGGCTTAACTACAAAGTAAAACTACAATGTTAAGTGCATGTTAAGGCTTTCAGTGTAACCAAATGTATCCAATAAGGCCACCAACCCCTGGAATGTTTTGTGAAATATATTCATAAAATATTGTAGACTCTATGGAACAGCCTCAAAATACAGCAAATCTCTGGGTGTGTCCCAAAGTCTTTGGAACTTATTTGAATAAATATGATGGGTTATCAAACTGAGTTGTGATGCTTGGGGACAAGAACATAGGATGCAGATACTGAAGAGGATTTTCAACATGACTATTTACCTGACTCTAAAGGCAGTTCAAAGTGAGATGTTCAAAATATGTAAACAATGGTAACATTATTTGTGTAGGGGCATGCTTTGATGGAGTAACAATTTATATGGTTACATTCTGATTTTTTCAAAAAGTCTCATTATTTCTGAGTAGTGTCTTAATATGCACCAGTTATAATAGCCAAAGCCTAATCCACACATCTCTATTTTTTAAAAATTGTAGTGCCAGATGGCACAGATGACTAGGAACAAGCAGCATTTTAATTCATTAGGCATGCATTAGAGAAAATACTCTGTATACTCAATGAATAAACCATTGCATTATCAGGCTTGATGTCAGTTTATGGATCTCTGCATCATGTAGCGTGTGGTACAATTAGTTTCACTTTATGTTACCTGTAATATTACTTTATCTCTTTTGTTTCATTAGATAACAAATGTCTTAAGGTCTATATCTTCTGTAACTTTCTACCTCCATTCATTCAGGTCAATAAAATTTTATAGAAGAAGTGCTATCTGCCAGGAACTGTTCTGTTCCCCAGAGATATAGCAGTGAGATAGACAAGATTCTGCCCTTAAGAGATGAATTGTTAGTGATTGCTTATTAGATTAAATATTAAGAAAATTAATATGAGGTGGTGTGATGTCAATTTTCATTTAGCTGCATGTGACGTACACTTTCTCCTCCACAATGTAAAGGGTGATATTTATTTTGCAAACCTCTCTTACAACCCTGATGCCTTCTAAGAAAAGCACAGTCATGTCTTTTTCTTTAAACATGAAATGAAGATACAGGTAATTCTGAGGACAGCTTACAATAACACCTGCTATAAGCAAATGAACAACACAATGTCATATCATAAAAAGGACAGTAGAAGAAATAAACATTGTCATTAAAGAGAATAATGGTGGGTGATAACTATTTATTGCTCTGTATATAGTTTCACATGAATGTAGAATTCCTACCCCTTGTTCTGGTAGTATCATCCTATCAGAAATTGGTTCTCAGCAGTGGTATTGATGGGAGGTTGTTGGTTTTGTGTGTTCACGTGTGTGTGTGTGTGTGTGTGTGTGTGTGTAATTTCTCTTCAAAGGCTTGCAATGTGTTACTAAAAACTCATTAATTTCCTTCAACACATTTTTGTTAAGAAATGGTGAGTATATGATGGCTGAGAAATGCTGAGTGTATAATAAAATTACATTGTTCTCCAAGAAGAACATGGCAAGAAAAACCTAGCAGCCACCCCCCAACCCCCGCCCCTGGCAAGTGGAAAACTGCTTGGGGCATTCTAAAGTAGCAAAACAGTGTGTGTATATCATACACCAGCTAAAACAATTCTTTAAGCATGGGTTATGTGACGCTGCTCCCATGGCTCACTGGTGGAGAATACTTTCCTGCTTGTCCTTGATCAGTGGTAAGCAGGTATCAGCTGCACACCTGGTTTATTTTGTTCTAGGAGAAAACACCAAACACGTGTTTGTTAATAATTATCACCTGTTCAGAGACACTAACTACCTAGGTCAAAGTTTGCTCAAGGCTCTTGGCCTGGAATGCTGGAAGCCCTCTGAGGCTCTCAGCTCAGAAGGCTGTTGGCCCTACTTTGCTGTTCTGTCTGGGTGTCTGCTTTTTAATTCCTTCAGTGCCACCTGAGTGTTCTCTATGGCCAACCTGGACTCAGTACATTTTAGTAACTTTTAATACCCTTTATTAACTGCTGATTAACATTATTCAAATGTATCTACTCTATTCATGTATTTTTCTCAACGGTATCTGAGTTTGTTTTTCTTTCTGATCTCTGAAAGATTCTATGATCTATGAAACCAACTGATCCTGAGTTCTCCAGTCTCTAGGAACATTCTTTAATATTAAAAAAAAATAACTACTCAGTCCTCCATCTGACTTCAGAGAATTGAGTTTTCCAGATTTTTTCATAATTTCCAGGGGACCTTACACTCCAGGTTGTTATCTTCTGCTCTTACTCTGAGGTCCAGCTCCTAGAGTATTTTTATTCATTTTCTGTCATCTTTTTGCCATGTCTCCAAATGGAACATAAGCAGTGTGTCCTGGAATAGATATAACATGTTCCATGACTCTTTGTGTCTTCAAAAATAAATTCCTTTTTTAATTCCTAAAAGAACTAATAATTTTGCTGAGTAATAAGCCTTTGCTAGATACTTGAGAGGAAATGAAGGGAAAATACAGAATGGGAACATTCTGTATCTGACATCATTAGTCTTAAATTCCATCAGCCTCATCCTGTCACTTTTCTAAGGCTCTGCCTTTCTGGGGCTTCCTCTCCCAAAACGTATCAAAACTCCTTAATGTCTTCGCTTTTTATTATATATAAGGTTTCTTTAAGGCAGGTCTTTTTATTCTGTCTTCAAAACACCAACGGTTATTTCATTTTAAGTCAGTCTTCATTTCTTTTTTATGCAGAGCAGTTTAGCTCCCTTTGTGTTCCTTGACCAACATTTTAAATATTTTCCTCAAAGAATAGTTTCCTTCCTAATGCGAATTCTGTAGTTCTTTAGAATGTGAAAGCGGCAGCAGTTAATTACTTTCATTTTTTAAGTAGTAACTTTCTGCTATAGGCTTAGTAAGCCTCTACTCACCTGTAGGTATTTTCTTCTAAAGCTTCACACTTGAAACAAAGATAAGAATGAACAGAAAGTAAGCTGGGACATCTAGTAGTCACTGGGGACAGAAAGCGCCTGACAGGGTGAAAAGGTCAGTTACATATCAAGTTTAGATCAAGGAACCTCTGTCCTGGGGCCACCAACTAGAAAGTGAAGGTGGAGGTGGTAGATACATTTGAGATAGTCCAATATTGAAACAGACATGTTTTTTTAAAAAAGCAAGCTTTGGGCAAATGAAGTTTGCAGGAACCATAGAAAGCATCCCTCAGTGTACAGCAGATACACTCCAAGAAATGACAGCCCTGAGGGTGTTGAAATAAACATATTCAAGAAATCTACTTTTAAATGGGCCGTCAGATAGCTGTACCTCTATGGGGACTTTCAGCACATATTAACTATCCTAATAGATATTACAGTAATCCTTGGGTGGGTTGGAATCAAGACCATCTCCAAGCTGCTAGTGTATCTGAGTGTGAACAAATGAGAGATCCAGCCTCTCAGGGATCCCAGTGAGACGAGGAGCTGATTGCAGAGGGGAGGATCAACCAGCTGGGAAGGGGCTAGGAAAGGGGCAAGGGCTGATTTCAGTAAACAAAGTTCCTGTGATTTCCTTTCCTGCTTGAAGCACCTAATTGTTGCAGGCTACTTTTATTCAGGTCACTACATGTCTCCTTATTTATTCTACCTACAATAGACTATAAAGCTAGATCAGCTAGTCAATTCTTCAAATTGAACATTTTAAGACATCAAAGAATGTTTCATTGTGTACACAATTAAAACCAAGTAACAATATTGGATGTGTTAAGCAAAAAATAATGGGCTCGTGGACTTTTCTTTAATTTAGAAATTTGCTGCAGAGCCCGATTTCCCCAGTTTTTAGGTCTATGACTATTGCCAAACAGTTCCTTAAACCTCAATTTCCTCATCTGTAAAATGAGAATAGCAGCAGTATCTAACTCAGAAGGTTCTTAGTGAAAATAAATGAAATAACAGGAATAAACATGCAGTCAGCTCAGTGCTGATAATGTAGTTTGAAGTCAATAAATATTGCCTATTATCATTTTATCATATCACCTTTACAATGCTCATTTAATTTAACTAGACTTCCTCAGTCTTTCCCAGTGAACTCCTAGAAATCATAATTCATTCTGCAATGACACTAAGGACTCTAAATTAAACAGAGTAATAAATTATTCACTGGAAATGAAACTATCCTTGTAAAACTCAAGAATATTAGGAAACGATGAAAGTGGATTTTATGCAGTAGGAAATACACAGATTTAAATTGAATAAGAGTTTTCAAGTAAAAATCCAGGGCAAATGTGGTCTTATCTCAGAGAAGGAACTGAGAAAAATAACTAAATAATAATCCAATAATAAAACTGGACTAGTAAAAACACAACAAGAGTATGTGAGGTTCCAGGAAACTGGTATTAAAATTAACATCTTATAATCATGCTCATGTGCCTTAAGATTACACCTAGCATCATTTAGTAAGCCAAGTCATCTTTATTTTTTTGCAGTATTGACATCTTTAATAGTATTACTTGATAAAAGTCTTATATCATCTTTAACCATTTTTCTCATACAACAAATGTGAGAGGAAGAAAATCTGATTTTGCACCAAAGAAAACAGAAGTAGAGGAAGACAAGTGGTATAGGCTGCTTCATGGAACTTGAGAGAAGCAAAAATCTCAAGCTCCAAGCCTGGGATATTATTAGCCCATGTTTTAAACCTGTAAGTCATGGTCTCTGCCTCTCTGAGTGATGAAAATTTAAATTACACCAAATGGGCTATAATTCAGGCAGGTTGTCCAAATGCTCTTGCTTCAAAGGCCCAAGGGACAAAAGGAAAATAATTTTTCTGAAATTGATATATATCACACATCAGGGCTTCTTATCGTTGTCTAATCATTTACAGGCTCTCATTTTTCTAGGGTGGATAATTTTAGCTAGAGAAATCCTGGACACTCAGTCATAAGAGAAAATGTGTTATAAATACCTAGAAGGGCTGGCCTTGTTAGCAGGCAAATGTAGCTAATGGTTTGAGTTGAAGATAGCACCTTCAAAAAACAAACAACAAAAAATTACACAACGATGAACCAAAGCAGCCAACATTTACCATTAGAAATCCATGTATATGGCCAGGCGCAGTGGCTCACGCCCATAATTCCAGCACTTTGGGAGGCCGAGGCAGGTAGATCACAAGGTCAAGAGATCGAGACCATCCT
>CAUYQU010026001.1:0-26702 GCA_963574635.1 Cheracebus regulus
GAATGGAATGTCTATTTCCAGGTCCTTGAGGAATCGCCACACTGTCTTCCACAATGGTTGAACTAGTTTACACTCCCACCAACAGTGGAAAAGTGTTCCTATTTCTCCACATCCTCTCCAGCATCTGTTGTCTCTAGATTTTTTAATGATCGCCATTCTAACTGGTGTTTTAAAAGGAAAATATATTGGAATGATAGTAACATGAACAACCTAAACAACTGGTACTGAGAGAGGGAGAGTGTGACTGAGGCTGCAGTAAATGTAAGAACAATTTTGAAATGTGAAATTTGGATTCTTGGAGATATTTTTAAATAGTAGGAAAATAAAAAAGGTTTAAAGAATTGAAAACAAAGTAAACATAAGTAGTTAGAATAGATGAATACCGTGTAGGCTTTAGAAAAAAATAATACTTTGAAAGTGAAATTGGAACAGCCTCAGAAATATAAAACCACATCAATGCAACAAATACTGAAACAGAATTTTTGAGCAACAAAAACACAAGAAGCTCTTAAATATGGAAGACATATTCTGAAAAGGTAATAGTCAAATAACAGAATATTTTTAAAAAGAGCAGAGAAAACTAAAAATACATTACTCCTTTAATTATGGAAGAAAAAAATTAATCTTATGATTGAATTTGACATTTTTCTGAATAAGACTGATGAAAAAAGGTGACACCTTAAAATATACTTTTGTAAATTTCTGAGTTTCACAATGAAGAAAGTAAAGCTTAAATTGTCTTATAATTATTGAAACCGTAACTTATGAGCGTTGTCTTTATAATGGTATAAAACTTCACTTTAACAAGTGAAAGAACACACTGTCTTTAACATTGATATGGTTATAATTTTATTACCTAGGCAAACTAGCGTTCACATTTATGAGTACATTAGTAAAAAGACTAGGTTAAAATGATTTTTAACTAAAATTAAAATCTCACTGAAAGAAGTGTGACTTGATCCTCCCCTCATTGCTTGTTATTGCGAGTCAGCTGTTGATGTTTCTCCGCGGTATGGATACAGTGATCCAGGTCAATAGGGCAACAAATTGTCGAGTATTAGAAGTCATCATGTCAGAATGCAATCCTGCACGGTGATTTGTACACAGGCACTTAAAAGTTATAGCAAGAAGTTATGCAAGTGACTTATACTCACATATCCCTAGACCAAAGCAAGACATGATGCCCTCCAGGTCACCAAATGTCAAGATTGTCAATCATGGCACCCAGCATAAAGTCCTCAAATCTCTGGCTAAAACATGGGCCAAATGTAATTTCTACTGATCTGGGAATGTGTGAGCTACGAGGGATTATCTGTCCTTCATCCAACCAATTAACAGTGGCAAATATAACAAAGAATAATGTTTTCTAAAACTCCCATGCTTTGTGATTCTAAATGTGTGATATTCTGAAAAAGACAGAGACAGTAAAAAGATGAGTGGTTTCCCAAAGTTTGAAGGGAGTAAGTTTGAGTTGAATAAGTAGAGGGCACAAGAGTTTTAGAGAGGAAAACTACTCTTTAAGATACTGCAATGATGGATACATGGTATCATGCATTTGTCAAAACTCGTAGAACTATGTAATGTGGTGAATGAATCCTATTCTATGAATTTTACTTAATAATAATAGACTTTAAAGATAATATTGGTTTATTAATTGTAACAAATCTACCATACAAACACAAATATTAATAATAGGTGAAACTGTGTATATGGAAGGATGTATATGAAAACTATACTTTGGCTTAATTAGTCTGCTAATTTATTTGTTAAATATAATTGATTCATTGAAAAATATATCATTATTGATAAAATGGAAAAAAATAAGTTGGGAGGAGATACATAAGAGACACTGGTCTACTGAATTTCTACTATATCTGAAGATAAAAATTTTCATGCTTTTATGCCTCGAGGCCAGGAATGGACTCTGTTATTCTTGAGTTCTCAATGTCTAGAAGTAGGTACTCAAATCCATTACAGTCTGTAAGCTCTGGCTCTTATCTCTGGACCTTCTGAAAGTTCTTCTTTATTAAAATTCTTTGTACTTTCTAAAGTGAACATTAGGAAATATGGCTTTTGGTGGCTGAACACTTTCCTCAGCCTCTTTTTTGTCCCAAGGGTCATTTTAAGTCTGAAAAAGACAGGCACATTTTGTTTTATGTTGGTGATTATTTCGCAATGCAATTATGTCAAAAAAAAAAGGAACGGTCTTTTTCTTTTCTATTTTATTCCTCTCAATGTGTTACGCTGATTGCCACATTTTCAGGATTCATTGTAATTGTTTGTTTGTTTTATAGCCATGTTCATAGGTTCCTCTCTCTCTCTCTCTTTTTTTCTGCTCATAGCCTGCAAGGATGACCTTCTCTCTCTCTCTCTCTCTCTCTCTCTCTCTGTGTATGTGTGTGTGTCTCTCTCTCCCACTCACTCTTTCTCTCCCTCTTGTCTCTACTTAAAGGAAAGTAATTTAAGCCTAGCAGGCTTCTGTGAATCACAAAACACTTAGCAAATTTGCTTTGAGTCATCAGTTCAATTAAAGGGCTTTACTTGGTAATGATTTAATCTCTTTTCTTGGTTTCTAGTTATGGATGTGACATCCATGCCCCACGATTTTATCTTAGCTGCAAGCGGAGTTTTAATCGGCCTTGTTGATGAAAGACATTGCTAATTGGATGACTGTTTGGGATTGAGAAGCAATAATTTATTCATGCCATACAAATTACTAAATTTGTGGAGTACTTCTATTTCTTTCCATTTCTAATTTCAAATTAGCCAACTATTTAACAATCTTATCTCTATCTTGTAATACCTTTTCAAACACAGACAAGAGCAGCCAAACCACAATAGTAAAATTCCGTTTTTAAATCTCTTATCTGAGTACTACATAATTTGCTTCCTTATAGTGAAGTCAAGTGTCCTCTTATAATAATTTTCTTTTTTTCAACAAATTTCTCATCTGAAAGTGATTCATATTTTATGATTTTTTTTCTCATAGATGCATTCTGATTCTAGGTAACAATTTTTATATTATTTAGAAGGAAATTGATGATGCTACATACTCAAATATTTGACAGCTTAAAACAATAATGTATAATTTACAACTCATAGTTATGACCCTGTAGGGCTGATTGAGGGAAGTGGGGCAATATTAATTGTAGACATTCATAGTTCCACGTCGGTATTATAGGAACTGTCATAAACATTGCTGGTTGCTATGACAGAAGAAAATAGAGGCTTCTGGATAACATAATACCAGCATTCACCTGGCAGCAATGTGAAATTTCTGCTCACATCTTATTGAATAGAATGCATCATATGGGCCTTCTGAACAAAAATAAGCTAGAAAGAGCTATCTGTTTGGAAGTAGAAGAGTCAGCAGGACTACATAATTAATGTGAGAAGCATTAATGACAATTAAGCATAATTGTCTTTTAAGAGTAAGCAAAAAATGCAAAACATGTTAATTATGTAGACTGCAAAGTAATAAAATATATGCTATAGAAACAGAAAATAAAATTCTAAAAGAACATACATAGAATAAAAGAAAGCTTGTAACTAAGACTTCAAAATTTATGTTATAGTACATTATCATTAATGATATATCAGTGTAATTTTATATAACTCTTTAGAATTGAATTATTTTAAAAAGAGAAATATGCTTAACATACAATCTTAAATTGTCTATCCAAAATTGAATTAGCATGTAATGATAAAATATAAGACAAAATAGAGGGACACATTTGTGAATAAAAATAATAAGTTTTTTTATTTGAAATCCCAGAAACAGTGAAGAAGAAATTAATATCAATGTGAATGTGTGTACTTTTGTACACATATGTGTAAATGAACTGTTTTAATATTTATTACTTATTAATAGATATAAGATATAAGAAAAAAATTTAAATGGTGATAAATAGCACACAGAAAAAAATGGTAAAAAACTAAATATATAGTAGAATTCTCCTGTTCACTTCCTTCTCTGTGAAGCTATCGGAAAGAGAGACAGGTCTTGACAGCTTAAATACCATGATTTACTCCATATTTGACCCAGATTAAAATCCTGAGATGTGACGCTAGCCTGTGTGAACTCCGCTGCCTTCTCTGGCCTTCCTTCTTGCTGCTTTTCCCTGCCCTTCTGTCTTGCTCCATTAACTCTACCAACCCTCCAGCTGTGCTCTTCTGGAAATATCTTTTCATCACAGAGACTTTGCAGCTACTCTTCCCCCAAATACCTACTGTTTTACTCCAGCACTATTTTCTTTTCTACACTAATTTTCATATTGTCAGAAAATGTATCACATACTCCCTTTGCCAAAAAAAAAAAAAAACTCCATTACTAATTTCCTTACCCTGAGTTTTGTCTTTATTGTACTGTCAACTTCTGATATCTCATGCATTTATTGGCTTATTTGTTTATTTTCTCAATTCATTCGAATGCTAAGTTCATTAATTCTAATACTTAAGAATAATTCTCACAGCCAGAATCATACTATATAAATATGCACCTGGCTAATATTGGAGCTCAAAAATATTTTGCAGAAAGTAGAATTAATGAAGCTATCTTTTTGTCTTCTTCCTTTTCTTCCTTCCTCTATTCAGCCCTTCCAGCCTGCTTGCCTTTCTTTCTTCTTTTCTTACTTTCTTTATCAATTACTATTTAAAATTATTATTAAAATTCTTTTAAAAATATCTCTACTAACGCCTTGAATTAACTGACATTATTTGCTGATTGCTAATAATAAAACTTCTGTGAAATCAAGATAACAATGTTGATAGAGTTTTATTCTGAGAGCAAGTGAGATTACATAGAAGAGAGACAATGAGGGAAAAAGGTTTTCACATGCTGCACAGGCAGTATTATACCTATCAGTAAGTGTTTATTGATTATACTTGTTTTTGTGTTAAATCCTATACTTGACCTATAATCTCAGCTTTAAAAATTATCATTGGGCTGTTAAGAAATCTAAGCAAATTCATGAAATCATATAGGTCTATAAAATTTGGGGGACCTATATATGTGAATACACACACACAAACTGACATTAGAATTATGGGTAATAATCCTTTTATAATAAATAACTAAAAGTGTAATTATTCTGGACATTTAAACTATAGGGGTACACATAAAGTAAAATAAAGAAATTTTTTAAAAAATTACTTCACATGCTCTTTAATTTAAACATATTTTAAAGTTAGAGAGCTCAGACTACCTGACTGGGACCTCTTCCAATTAAGATTGCTGCAATATTGCAGGATCCTTGGTGTTTATGATGAAACTTGACATCATAAACTGGTACAGTCTTACTACTTAATCTATCAAATTTTAGCATACAATCTTACAGTACTTTTCTGTATGTCATGAATTTTGAGATGTGTGCTGCTTGTTGCTCACCAAATATCCACTACCTACCTCTGCAATATTAAAAATTTCACATTTTATGTATAATGACAAATTTTCCAGATAAACTATTAAATTTCACAAGATTTTAAGGCCGGAATTGCTGTGAATGACATGTAAAACTTGTTTGGCAATGCTTCCCCTGTAACTCTTTGAAAATATGAGTGACCTCACTGATTTAAGTTTCTTTTTCCCTTAAACCTTCCCCAATTTTTGCTTGCAACCTTGGCCTAATACTTGATAATCTGTATGTTGTGAACCCAAGGCCACTAGCTTCACAAAGGTTATCTGAGAAGAAGGGTAGGACACAGAATCTCTAAATCTAATACCATCAAAAATGTTAAAAACTGCTTCGTACTGTCATACTATACATTTCCTGTTAGACGAGAAATTCTTTTATTCAAAAGCTGTCATATTATTCATCCTTAGTTTTGTGGTTTTGGGTTTTCACACACAAACACAGTTTTCATCACTTATTCCTTCTTAAGTTTGTTTATTAAAGAGAACTAAAAAAACTAACAAAACTAAAAACGTTTGCTTTTAAAGAGAACTAAAAAAGCTAAAGAACTAAAAGAGCTAAAAGAAACTTTCATTTCTACAAATTACAATTGTATTTCTTCTTTAATCTTTACCTGGATATAAAAAAGTACTTACCATTGATTATATAATTTCTGTAAAGTGCCTCTGCATTATGGAAAGTAAAGTTTCAATTCAAAATCTGCCCAAAATATAAAATGTCAACCCAAGCCTTATTTAAACACTTACTTATGCATGACAATGTATTCTCTCATATAAAAAAAATGTCACTTTTCAAAGTAAAAAGTCAATATAAACTCATTTAACATTATTTTTATTAGTGTTAAAAATGTCTTAACACACCAATGTATATGTATTGTCTGTTCTCATGCTTCTAATAAAGGCATACCTGAGACTGGGTAATTTGTAAAGGAAAGTGGTTTAATGGACTCACACTTCAGTGTGGTTGGGAGACCTCAGGAAACTTACAGTCATGGTGGAAGGGAAAACACATATGTCCTTCTTCACATGGCAGCAGCAAGAAGTACAGAGTGAAGCAGGAGAAGAGCCCCTTATAAAACCATCAGATCTTGTGACAGCTCACTCACTATCACAAGAACAACATAGAGGTAAACACCCCCAGATTCAGTTACCTCCTACCATGTCCCACCATGACATGTGGGGATTACGAGAACTACAATTTGAGATGTGGATGGAGACACAGATAAACCAGATCAGTATATATGTTTAACGCTAATGTCAAATCTCAAAAACACTAGCTGGAAATTTTAAGTATTTTGTGTAGTACTTAATACTTGGCATGTACTCAAATCAATTTACTTTCCAGGAGCACACATTTTTATCACTCATAAAGATTAATGTCAGGCAATGATGAAAATAAAGTGTACAGCCCTGGAAGCTCACAGAATTTGACATACAACTCAGGGACAAGTCAATACTAATCAAGAGACTTAGAAGCATCATATAATGATAGTGCCAAAAGAAACCTAGTAAACACAGATCAGATATAGAGGAATTTGCTGTTATGATTGCATTTGACAGACTACAGTCAACAAAGACCATGATGTGATAATCAAATTATATATAATATATATATCTAGGTTATATATGTATACATTTAGGTTATATGCATACACATGTATATATAATATTTGATATTGTGTGTGAGTGTATACATAAGTATGTAACCAAAATGAATACATTTTTAAAATTATTCTAGAACTTGGCCATCTCAGATAACGTAGAAAGGAAAGGACAGCAAGAAAGAAAGAGAAAAATAATACTTTAATACATTTGCTTTATTTTATGCAATATATACATTAAAGGAATAAAATTATAATTTTAGGCAATATAATTTATACTCTATTTTTCTTTTCTAATTTTAATTTACAATTTATAATCTCTAAAAGCAAATAGTCAATAACATGCATAGACATATATGTGACCATTAGCTTTCTTAAAAGGTGCCTTATGTAAATGAATAAATTGCATACATTTAATAATAAATATAAATGTATATTATTTAAAAATAATAAATATACATGTATATTTATTATTTAAAAATAATAAATATAAATGGATTTCATTTATAATCTTCAAAATTATAGAACTGGAAGCCCTTCTTTAGAAGAGAAAATATCTGAACCAAGTGGAAAATTAAAATGGTGTTTCTCTGTTGCCTTGATGCTAGGATCCAATCATATACAGAATTTCTTCATCTTAACATCTTCTGTTTGCTATCTATTCTGTTCCTACAACTGAAAGAAAATAGCACATAGTGCAATGATTGGCACATAGTATATACTCCAAAATATACTTAACTGTTTTTTTTAATGTAAAAATGTATAAACGACAACAAATAAAGGGAAGAGTACACCGAACCTAACATGACATCTGGAATATAAACACAATAAATGTACAAATCTTTGGGGAAGGGATTGTGTGGATCACAGAATGCATGCTTGATGAAAACTGTCTACAAACACTGCTCTTTTTAATGAAAACTGGCAGTATATTATTCAGAAACCTTTAACTCTTTAAAGAGATTTAAACTTTAAAGAGTCTTAAACTTGTAGAAAACTCTCCTACAAGTTAGGCTATGATATATTAAGAAATATATTTAGTTTTTGTCCCTAGATTCCTGGCACAAACTTCTTAAAACCCTTGGAATTTCCTGAGTAATACGAGTGTCTGTGGTCATTCTTAAGTAGCCCCTTTTAATCACACCTGAGTTTATACTAATGTAATGAATTAGGTGAAGGCCCCATGATAGCCTAGGATGGGATGGATCACCAGAAAGACCAAGTGATGAGATGGATGAAACTTTCAGCCTCACTCACTGACCTCCAGGAAAAGGATGATGTGCAAAATAGCAAAGCTCTATACAAATTTTTGAACGATGGTACTTGCTGAGCTTCCAGGTTGAGTAGTACATCCATGTGCTGGGAGGATGGTGCACCCTCCTCTACAGCAACAGAAGCTCTTCCGCTCAGGACCTTTCCGACCTCACTGTATGTACCTCCCCATCTGGCTGTGCATCTGCATCTTTTATCATATCTTTTATAATCAACAGATAAATGATAAGTAAAGTGTTTTCTTCAGTTCCATGAGTCATTCTAGCAAATTATAAAAGCTTAGAAGGGAGTCACGGGTGCCCTGGTCAGAACTACAGAAGACTTGGACTTCCAATTGTCATCTGAAGTTGGGGAAGTCTTGTTAAGACTGGAGAAAAAAAAAAGAATGAATCCTTAACTTCTGGGATCTGCTCCTAACTCCAGGTATACAGTGTTGGAATTGAAGTGAATTGTGGGACACCACTGGTGTTGGAGAATTGGCTGGTGTGGGAAAAAACTTGCATATCTGTTGTCAGAAGTGTTCTATGCCGAATGCCAATATAGAGGAAAAACAGTTTGATTTTTCCTTTAAATAGCATATCAAATTCCTTTTCAAATACATACATATCATAATCCGTAAAAATAAATGTATCATGGAAAAGACTGATCATCAGGAAAATTATAAAAAGAAATATATTGACAATTGATACAAAAACGTAAAGATGAATAAGACATTTAGACTTGGAAAGGAAAATATCAAAGATAATACAAAAATAGACTGTCATCAAACTTGGTTTTAAAAATTAAACACAGAAAAAATAGAGCAATATTAGAAATTTTGACAGAACACAACTGAACCACTAATTTTATCTATGAAAATAGTTATCTAGGATATTAGCATCCAATATTATGACTATTACTACATGTCAAACACTATAACTGATAATTATATTTTTTACTATTCCTACAAGTAGCTCAATGAGTTGTGTCTTTTTCTTTCTATTTTAACTGTGAAAACAGAAAAAAAAAGACAAAATAGCAATGCATGAAGAAAATGCAAAGGAAAGAAGAAATATCAATGCTTAAAATGTGTATGAAACTTTGTCCAAAGCATCTTAGTTTGGAATTGATGAAGCTGGTATTTGACTCTTGTCCTTACTGAATATAAATGCAGCTTTTACAACCACCGTCAGTTGTAGGCAGAATGCCGTTAAAAGGACTGCAACTCGTTCTCACAACTGGAAATTTGAAAACTATACTAATCATATGCTATTAGAAAACATTTAAATATCTAGTACCTCCAAATAAAAGGTAAAGAAAATAATGACTTTTTAAATGAAAATAATGTTCTCTTTGTTGGATTATGTTTCCATATAACAAATATAAACATTTGTTTATGGTAATGAAAATCTGTAATTTTCTTATATTGCTTCTTAAATTCACAAAATGATAATGAGGAAGTTTGCTGTACTTCCATGAAGAATTACAGAGTTTCCACAGATGCATTTTATCATCCCCACTTTACACATAGGGAAAATAAAATGCAGAGAGCATAAGTATCTCTTCCCCACACAATTATTAAAAGTAGTAGAGCTATCTTTTGAATTCATGCAGTCTGACCCCAGAGCTCAAGCTCCAATCAGACTAAAAAAAAGACAGAAAATAGTAGAACTCAGACATCTAGTATCAAAGCATATTCTTTTCAAAGAGTGAGTCAATATTAGTAAGTAAAAATAGTTATAAAAGTTTTAATTCTCTTATTAAAAGTAAAAATATTTGATATTGAAACATAGAAAAAGTCTGGTTATAAAAGTTATACCTAAAGCAGATGGAGACAGGTGGATTTAATTTGAGGGCATGACATGCTTTCAGGCTTGTTTTAGCTAGGCTTGTATTAAAGCAATGAAATCAAGGAGACAAAGCAGCAAAAATGAAAGTGACAACTGGAGAAGCTATTTCCTGAAACAGTTTTTATGATTTGGGGAAACACTGCCACTGAGCTTCCTGGGCTCTGTCCTCATCACACATTTTTTTGGTCCACTGTTCTAGAGAAATATTTATCTGATAAAAATTAACATGTATCTATTGTTTACTTCCTAATTTGGAGAGTAGACAGATGGATAGGAGCCATAGTATATAACTTAGAGAACACATGCGTACTCAGAAGTAGCTGTGTTTCCATGTGCCGTGGGATGCAGCCTTCAAACTGCTCAAAAACTGATGAAGTGATAAGTGTGAAAGAGTACACGCTGTTGTGACTAAAGCATGTTGTTCAATTTAAATGACATGACCACACATCTATTCTAACACCTCTGTCTGGGGAGGAGAGGGAGTGGGCGAGGAGAGGAGACAGACATAGACGGATGTCACTTAACCCATCCAACCAGATCTCTCACTGGAACAGCAGATCTTCCAAGATTGAAATTTCAATCTGTTTGGAGCTCTTCTACCCTTTTTTATTTTTATTTATGTATTTTTCAAGTCTGGGCTTTCAGTGTAACCATCACTTGAATAATGTACATTGTACCTATTGAGAAATTTATCATTAAAATAAACTCTGGGCCTGATCTTCTGCCTTCTGACTGCAGGAGATGGCAGTCAAGGAAGCTCAAGCTCTCTTACTTTTACACTTCACTTTCAATTATTGTCAAATAACATCTCATTGTTTTTCTCCAGGGTGTAAATTTATCCCAGCAGCACTTGTACAATTCCATAATCCTTACAACTACTACCTTGCAAAAAAAAATTTTTTTGTGAATCAAATGCTTAGATTATTGTAATGTCAAAGTATTCCCTTCCTCTGATGTCCCAGTAAAAAAAAAACTGTACCATGACAACATGCCTGGAACTTTTCATTCTCCATCTACCATTGATGTGGCCAGCCAGTGGATGTTCCAGTTCCCAAACTCCATTCTTGAAACTGCTTCCTCAAAATTCTCCTGGCAACAATTGTCTTGGATCTGAGTCTCTGAGGTGATCTGCCCCTAGAAAGTTTATTGGGTGGTTCCTTGATATTAGAAAATAATAGTCATTGCTGCAAGTAGAATTGGACAGAGTGAGAAAACTGCAATGCAACTGCAGCAGTCCTGCCTTGAGGCAGCTAGGCTGGGCCTGTATAAATCTGTACTGATCAATTATTACATGTTGGCAGCACTGGACAAGGATGAAGTTGGGTGAAGCAACTCTCTTTCTTCTTGACTCTCAGACTCAGCTGAGAGTACATTCACCATAACTCCAGAACTTTTGTGAATGAGTGTCTCATTCCTGAAAGTATGGGAGGTCATGCAGCAGAAGTGTGTAGTAATTATGTACAAGTAATTTTAAATTCCAGAACTATTATGATTTCATATTTGTCCCAAGTAAGAGTTTTCTTCCTGCTTGTTTATTTTGTGCATAACTTTATCTGTGGTGTGTGTGTGTGTGTGTGTGTGTGTGTGTGTGTGTGTGCGCACGCGCAGACGGTCCCTGACATACAATGGTTCTGTTTCCAATATTTTTTACTTTACAGTGGAGTGAAAGTGATATGCATTCAGTAGAAACTGTCCTTTGAATACCCATACCACAAGTTTGTTTTTCATGTTCAGTACAGTATTTAATAAATTTCATGAGACATGCAACATTTTATTACGAAATAGGCTTTGTGTTAGATGACTTTGCCCAACTCAGGGCTAAGGTAAGTATTCTGAGCATGCTTAAAGTAAGCTAGGCTAAATATGATGTTCAGTAGGTTAGGTGTATTAAATGCATTTTCAACTTACAATAGTTTCAACTTATCAAGATGTAATCCCATGTAAGTAGAGTATCTGTGTATGTTTAGGACATGTACATATACAATTACAAAACACAATTCATCTATATCCATCCCTGTAGTTCAAAGAATACATTCTGATTTCGTTGGGAAGACCTCTCCCTAAATACGAGGAAATATAGACCAAGGAATAAAGGCATGAAGCTAGCAATGTGAATATAGGAAGAGCATGACTTGCAGGTAGGGAGTGGCTGGGTCCTTGACTGCAGCTCCCATCAGAGACTGCAATAAGCTGGCTGCATATCAACTCCACTGGTGTGAGGATGCCTGCCCTCCCTGTGAAGCCCGCCACGTAAAGCCTTTGTAATTGCCTGTGGTTAGGCCTCAAAAATCTCAAACAGATTTTTAAACTGGAGCCAGATTCTTCACTTGATATTTGAGCTTGTATGTTTCTCAATAAGTTTTATTTAATAATGTCAAATCAGCTTCCTCAAACCATGGCTGATTGCCATTCCCTGAAATGCAACTCAGTATTTAATTCCAAAGACATCATATATTCCAGAGAGAATAACACCTACTGCCTGCACTTTGAAACCAATTTCAATAATGTGTGGAGTTTTCTATTCCCCAGCTAAAGAAAGAAAAAATGACTAGCAAAAAGAAAAAAAAAATAGTTTGTAGAATTAAAGGAAGAGCTTAGTCACAAGAATTTTATACACTTTGTGGAAATAGAAGATCTTGGATTTTAGCCACAGAAGCTTCAATTTGTTTTTCTAAGAAGCTAAGGGAATGATTTACCACCTGTATGCCCCATGTTCCAATAGACATGATTAAATTAGTCTGGGTTATGTCATATGCATGTAAGAACTGACGCTGTGGGTCTGTGAATTCAGGGACCAATGTTTCCCACACTAAAGTTTCTTTATGAAAGATGTTGAAACAAATACAACTGGGCAAACAAAGAATGGTGAATCCCACCATTCTCACATTTGAATCGCTACCCATGATCTGTAGTCTGAGTCAAAACATAACAATTACATTAGATAATGGATAGTTATATATTTGTTTGCTGTACAATCTGGGCAAGTATACACTTCTGATTTCCCCTTGCAGCCTCTTTCACCCATTTTCACCATAGTCTTTCTGGAATCACTGATAAGTGTAATGTTATGTCACATAATCTAAACAAGAAACACATGAATGATTTATAAACATCCATAGTTTTACTGGCAAAATTTAAACAAACCTATGGTGTTGATTTTTTTTCTTGGATTATCCCCAGTATAAAATATTTTGCCTCTACCCCAAATACTTTGCTCATTATACTAGTCCAGGATAATTGTAATATGCTTACTGCAATGTCCATATTTTCCCCTGATGACATAATGGTACCTGTGGAATGAAAAATTGAGTAATTCAGGCCAGGCGCAGTGGCTCCCACCCGTAATCCTGATACTTTGGAAAACTGAGGCGGGTAAATCGCTTTGAGTCCAGGAATTTGAGACCAGCCCTGTGAAACATGGCAAAACCCATCTCTAGTAAAAATAATTAAAAAAAAATAGCTGGCTATGGTGGTGCACGCCTGTATTCACAGGTATGCCAGTGGCTGAGGTGGGAGGATAGCTTGAGCCTGGAGAAAGAGGTTGGAGTAAGTCAAGATTGTGCCACTGCACAACTGCAGCTTGGGTGACAGTGTCAGACCTTGTATAAAATTTAGAAAAAGAAAAGAAAAAAGACAGATTGAATAACTCATTCACAAATGTTTGCTCTAAAAATACAAAACCTTTGGTTATGATCATCTGCATGCCATGAATAATATCTCAAATTTTTAGTAGTATTGTTACACTTCTATCTACATATTCATTACTAATCACATCAAGTTGTTTGCCTTTGAAAAATATATCATCTAATCTAGGTGAATTTGAATAGGCAGATTAAATCCGCTCACACAGTCATTCACTGACATAATTTTAGAATATTTTTCTGGCATTTCATTTTTGTATATTTTGGTTTGCTTTGTTCTTTTTCAATTTTTTTTTCATTTATTAGGTTTTGACCAGGGTTGAGAACATTCTATTTTTATTCTTCTAATTGGCAATTAACTTATTATTATTTGAAGTATTTATTTTCTTCTATATTTCCATCCATAATTTCACTCAAATGCCCAAACCTCATCTACTTTTATTTCTTCTAAATGAGATTTTTAATTATGTGTATTTATGTACATGCATTTACTTATATGTGTATATGTGTATGCTTGTGTGATGATGTATGCTGTATATAATTTTCTCATTTTAGATTGCTTTTAGAATATAATTAAGTTTGAGTCATTTTTTAGAAATATCAAACAATTTCTTCCAGGATTTCCCTTTTTACTTAAGTACTCTTCATACAAATATTTTCAAAAAATTGGTTGTTGTGTTGCTAACTTTCTAAAACAATGTTTGTCATTACCTGCATTTCACACTCTTATTTAAATGATGACTTGTTGATATTCAATTTCTACGTCAGGTTTTCCATAGAAACCTGAAAAGTTCAGTCTTGACATGTCTCTTACCTTCCAAAACTCCATTGCTTGCATTCTTAGTATTATTCAATAGAAACAAATTTCACTCTGCATATTCTGTCATCATCTGTTCTGGCTCCAGATAGGAAGCAATTTTTTACCAAAGCTAACTTAATCACACTGCTTCAAATGACCATAAGACTCTCCTATAATTCTATAAAGTCATTGATTTCACACCTTCAGTTTTCCACTGTACTTCCCAATAAGTGAGATTAGTAGATGGAATTCAGACTATAGTGTTACCTTCCTTAAAACATTCAAATATATTCTCATTGATCTTAGAATTATCCATGACCATGACTTTTAAGTCCTCATAAGATTTGACTTCAGTCCACAACTTCCTGACATCTAATTGCTTTTTCCTTGAAGACAGTATTTCAGTCATTTTGCCTATGTTGCAGAAGCTGGAATAATTTTGTGTGTAGGGACAAGGGAGTGTGGGTATAATATCTATTTTCTTTTTGGCTATGCATTTCTAATGACTGAATATTATTCAACTATCTGCCCTATGTTGCATCCTTAGAGAAGATGTGCCTTTAATTGAGAACTACCTAAAATGATCTAAGGGTCAGTCACATTCTACTTAGTTATAATATGGTCCCTGCTTTTGTCTGCTTGTGTATAGGTTAACTTATCTATTTGGAATATAAGTTTTATGAACACCAAGACCTTCTTTATTGCACACTACTATCTCTCTAAATAGATACACAAAGAAATATAATCTGACATAAACACTGTTTGCTGTTTTAAACAAAAAAGTAAAACATGAACTTTTTAAACTTGTTATAAAAATATTAGTAACAAATATATAATGCGATTTCAAATATAAAAACAAAAGAATGGCTTGTATTTTTTAGCACACTTTGACTATATCCCTATTTTGTTGTTAACTTTATAAAACTTTTGAATTATCTGCCATTGTCATAAAAATGTTTCCCAAATAATGTGGCTTTAAGTATCAAGTAAATGATCCTGAAACCTTATTGTGAGAATTAAAATTAAATTATCAAAAAACTTATTAAAATTCAAATATATAATATTTTTATAATAGTTAGACAAAGTACTCCCTAGTGGATTTCAGCCTGAAGAATAGCATGCCTTTTAATTTTGTATTAATCTTATTATTTTAAATCTAACTAGAAATTCTGGTCATGTTACATCTCATAATTCTGGTCATGTTACATCTTATTTCTTAAGAAGAAATACAAAGTTTAAAATAAAAATCAGATTCATGTGCATGAGCTAGGGAAGAGTTTTTATTAATCAGAAGCTTTGTAGAATACTTAAAAATGAAATAACTTGTTGCTTTTGCAAAATAAAATTAATTAAATATTTCTATCAAACTAATAACATTTTTTTTGAGATTCAAGAGCTCCAAGGTTTTTAAGAGGGAGTCAGAAGAGCTACTTTGAAGTTAATGGTAAACCAAGTAGACCAAGACTGCTATTTTAAGACATTTACCTTGAGAAATTACACTACTTTTAGTCTTTTTATGTAAATCATTCACGTAGGATTGTAAAGTAACAAAGTTAAGAGTATTTAAAACTATTATTTTAGTGTATGAATATTAAACTTAGCACAAACAAATCCATTTATTGTTTTGATCTTATCCAAGATGAAGATTACATAAGTGACATGAAGCAGGAGCATACGATTTTCAATAGATTTGATTAAACACTTTGCAAATATTATAAATGTTCAATAAAAGAGGCATTCTGCAAATTTTAGTATATAAACCAGGCACAGTAGTTCACGCCTATAATCTCAGCACTTTGGGAGTCCAAGGCGGGTGGATTTCCTGAGGTCAGGAGTTCGAGACTAGCCTGGCCAACATGGGGAAACCCTGTCTTTTCTAAAAATATAAAAATTAGCCAGATGTGGTGGTGTGTGCCTGTAATCCTGGCTACTCGGGAGGCTGAAACATGAGAATTGTTTGAACCTGGGTGGCAGAGGCTGCAGTGAGGCAAGATGTTGCCACTGTACCTCATATATATGTATACATATATATATATATACACATTTTTTGTATGTGTATATATATATACATATATATATATATATATATATATACCAAAAAGCATAAATTCTAGTGTTGACCTCTCTTCTTTTTTTGATATAAAGGAGATAATGTGTGAATACACAGATGTGCATTATTTTAAAAATATACATTGTTTTTTGGAATCATTCCTATTTGAAAATGAATAAATTTAATAATATATGCAGAAAAAGATTACAGTGATATTTCTATCATCTTATTTAATATTTTACTATCTTTAGTTTAAAGATTGAATATGAGCACATTTTGTAAAGTACAGTGGCAAGGGCACCAGCGCTTCATTGTTTCCATCTTTAAAATCTTTGTCTTATGAATCTACATTATTTGAAATTTATATTTAATGTGTTTCATATAGCTGGCACCCTGATATCATTTGGAAATATTATGACTTTAGTATGGCATTTGTCTTCAACTATCTAGACAGAGATCAGCAAATTAAAATTATTATTCAATATGGTAAGAATCAGGCATAGCTTCTCAGAAGAGGTGATGCTGAGAAAAAATCCTGTAGACTAACACAAAATTGAGAAAATAATTATATTTTTGATCATCTTAGAGAATAAAGAGTAAAGCATTCCTTAAATCTCAGAAGTTAGAGAGTAGAGAGCAATTGTTGAGAAAAGACATAGAGTAAGTGTGATGGTAAATACTGAGTGTCAACTTGATTGGATTGTAGAATACAAAGTATTGATCCTGGCTGTGTCTGTGAGGGTGTTGCCAAAGGAGATTAACTTTTGGGTCAGTGGGCTGGGAAAGGAAGACCTACCCTTAATTTGGGTGGGTACAATCTAATCAGCTGCTAGCATGCCTAGAATATAAGCAGGCAGAAAAATGTGAAGAGAGAGACTGGCCTAGTCTTCCATCCTACATCTTTCTCCCATGCTGAATGCTTCCTGCCCTCAAATATATATATACACTAAAGGAATATATATCTATATAGATATATATTCTAGAGAAGTTAACACAGCGTGTGTGTGTGTGTGTGTGTGTGTGTGTGTGTGTGTGTGTGTGAGACCCCTTCAATAGACCCAAAGGGGTGACTGAAAATTACTGTATAAGTGGATTTCATGGAAAAGCACACTGACAATAGGTATTAATGTGGAAAAATACTCTCTGTAAATATTGAATCCAGGTGGATTAGAAATTTAAAAAGATCTTAATTTTATTCATATCAGGAAAAAGGAGTATTTCTCAGAAAACATACACAAAAATACAAACCATAAAATGCAAAAACATTTAAAAATATTGATTTTCCATTCATTTAGCTATCTTTCGAATGCAAGTATGAAAGTGACAACCTCCTAGCTATTTACCTGATGGAACTAAAACTGGAAGTCTTTAATTTACTTGTTTGATCAGAAGGAAAATACACTTTGACATTATATTCTGCAAAAGCACAACTTGAACCAATGCAGAAGTATTAACAGCTCCTTCTGTATTTCTAGCATAACTTATGGTGAAACACATAAGAAATCCAGCCACACACTCCAATCCCCAACAAATATAAAAAGTTGATACGTATGTACTCATTCCCACAGATTACTTTAGAGGTTCTCTACAGTCTTATTAAGTGTGGACAATAGTTCAAAAGAGTCCACATCACCTGTGAGCTTGTTAGAAATGCAGAACAGCTTTTCTAGCAAATGTTTGGCCTCCTTTTCTGACTTAAACTGAAATAATCAAAAGAATCAGAATTCAGTTTTAAAGAGTTTATTCAAGTGAAAAACTGCAAATAGCCGTTTGGGTAAAACAGACTCCAAAGGAATAGAATCAGTGCTCCAAAGTTAAAAGTTAAGGTTTTCCTTAAATAGACAGAGAATGAAGAAATTTAGTAAAATTATAGAATTTTCTATACAAGGCTGGTTTATGAGTGAAAACAACCTAATTAGATACAGTTTTCTTTTTCTTTTTCCATACAGCTATTTTTGCAGCTTGATTTTTAATTTTTTCAAATGAAAAGTATATTTAACATTGCATCTTAGACAATGTGATAGTCATAAACTTTGTGTGAAAGAGAAAAAAGAGAAGCTAATCTATAATGAAGATCAACAGTTAAAAAGAAAAGGATCTTTCCTGGTCCCCTCTCATCATTTACAACATTCTATAAAACAATGCAGGTAAGAAAAAGGATAATCTATAATCAGAGAAACAAAGGTTACAACTGCTTAGGTTGCAGCTGCCTGTTTTGGTGACTCAGATTCCATAATCATTTTCCTTTAAGGCTGAAAATGATTTAGTTTCAACAGTTTCAATTCTGAATTACTTATTTTCATAAGATTCATGGAACTCATGGAACTCAAGGCCAATCCTTTCCAGCACAATGCTGTCTTTTAAAAAAGTCAGAATCTAATAAAGCACTATGACTTCCACTTAGCAAGAGAACAAGTCAGTAAAAAAAATTGAATTGAATTCCATCTTATCCTAGCAAGTCCTGTGTAATTTAGTATGATGTCTCTGTAAATTAGCTTAGTAGAGCAGCCCTGGTTTGGAACCAGGATTTCTTTATTTAATAAATTCATAAAGTGCATGAATAAGATACTCTTTAATTGACCAGCATTTTTAAAATACCTTCTACACTGAGTACATGTCCTGCTCAGAATATAAAGTCAATGTTCAGGAAACAGCATGATAAACACTCACCTGAAAGGTATCTACACTCCAGTGTTTTTATAGCCACTATTTTTAGTTTATCAAAAAGGAGAAATTATACCTAAAAAAATTATTGCATATTGAATATTATAGAAAAATTATGCTGAAAACATTTTAAATCTATAATTTTATATAAATTTATACAGTTCCAAATTAGTGCATTTATTTTTTAAACTTAATTTTTATTTATTACTTATTTTTGTTTTTTGAGACAGGTTTTTGCTCTGTCACCCAGGCTGATATACAGTGATGTGATCTCAGTTCACTGCAATCTCCACCACCCAGGTTCAAACAATGATCCCATCTCAGACTACAGGTATGCACCATCATGTCCAGCTAATTTATATATATTAGAAATGAGGATACATTCTGAAATGTGTTTTAGGCAATAATTTTTTACTGTTAGAAAACCTGTCGTATTAGTCTGTTCTCACATTGCTAATAAAGACACACCCGAGATTGGGTAATTTATCAAGAAAAAGAGGTTTAATGGACTCATAGTTCCACATGGCTGGGGAGGCCTCACAATCATGCAGATGGCAAAGGAGGAGCAAAGACAATTCTTACATGAAGGCAGGCAAGAGAGTTTGTGCAGGGGAACTCCCGTTTATATAACCATCAGATATTATGAGACATATTCACTACCATGACAAGAGTATGGAGGAAACTGCTGCCCTGATTCAGTTATCTCCACCTAGACCTGCCCTTGACATGTGGTGATTATTACAATTAAAGGTGAAATTTGAGTGAGGACACAGCCGAAACATATCATTCCACCCCTGGCCCCTCCAAAATCTCATGTACTCACATTTCAAAACCAATCGGGCCTTCCCAACGGTCCCCCCAATCTTAACTCATTTCAGCATTAACTCAAAAATCCACAGTCCAAAGTCTCATCAGAGACAAGGCAATTCCCTTCCACCTATGAGCCTGTAAAATAAAAAAACAAGTTAGTTACTTTCTAGATACAATGTGGGTAAAGGCATTGGATAAATACATTCATTTCAAATGGGAGAAATTAGACAAAAGAAAGGGGCCATAGGCCCCATGCAAATCCAAATTCCAGTAGGACAGTCATTAAACCTTAAGGTTCCAAAATGATCTACTTTGACTTCATGTTTCACATCCAAGTCACACGGATGCAAGAGGTGGGGTCCCATGGTCTTGAGCAGCTCTATCTCTGTGGCTTTGCATGCTACAAACCTCTCCAGGCTACTTTCACGGGCTGGCATTGAGTGTCTGCAGCTTTCCCAGGAGCACAGGTTAAAGCTGTCAGTGGATCCACCATTGTGGGGTCTGATGGACAGTGGCCCTATTCTCATGGCCCTAGTAGGCAGTGCCCCAGTGGGGACTCTTTATGGGGGTTGCAACCCCATATTTTCCTTCTGCACTGCCTTTGCAGAGGTTCTCCATGAGGGCTCTGCCCCTGCAGCAAACTTCTGCCTAGACATTCAGGAGTTTCCTTTCATCATCTGAAACCCAGGCAGAGGTTTCCAAATCTCAATTCTTGACTTCTGTGTACCCGTAGGCTCAACACCACTTGGAAGTTGCCAAGGCTTGGTGCTTGCACCCTCTGAAGCTGTGGCCCGAGCTATACCTTTCCTCTTTTAGCCATGGCTGGAGCAGCTGGGACATAGGGCATCAAGTCACTAGGCTGCACATCACAGGAAGACCCTGGACTAGGGCCCAGGAAACTATGTTTCCCTCTTAGGCTTCCAGGCCTGTAATGGGAGGGGCTGTCTTGAAAGTTTCTAACATGTCCTGGAGATATTTTCCCCATTGTCTTGGCAATTAACATTCAGCTCCTTGTTACCCAAATTTGTGCAGCTGGCTTGAATTTCTCCCCATAAAATGGGTTTTTCTTTTCTATCACATTGTCGGTCTGTGAATTTTTATAACTTTTATGCTCTGCTTCCTTTTGAATCCTTTGCTGGTTAGAAATTTATTCTGCAAGATATCTCAAATCATCTCTTTCAGGTTCAAAGTTTCACAGATCTCTAGGCAGGGGCAAAATGCCATCAGTCTCTTTGCATAGCAAGAGTGACTTTTATTCCAGTTCCCAACAAGTTCCTCATCTCCTTCTGAAACCAACTCAGCCTGGACTTTATTGTCCATGTCGCTGTCAGCATTTTGGTCAAAACCATTCAACAAGTGTCTAGGAAGTTCCAAACTTCCCCACATCTTCCTGACTTCTGAGCCCTCCAAGTCTCTAGGAAGTTCCAAACTTTCCCAGATTTTTCATTCTTATTCTGAGTCCTCCAACTGTTCCTTCTTCTGCCTGTTACCCTGTTCCAAAGTTGCTTCCACATTTCTGGGTAGCTATAGAGCAGCCCCCCATTCTACAAGTACGATTTACTGTATTAGTCTGTTCTCATGCTGCCAATAAAGACATAACCTGAGACTGAGTAATTCATAAAATAAAAGATGTTTAATTTACTTAGAGTTTTACAGGGCTGGGGTGACCACACAATCATGGCAGAAAGCAAAGGAGGAGTAAAGGTGCATCTTACATGGAGGTAGGCAAGAGGGTTTGCGCAGGGAAACTCCCATTTATAAAACCATCAGATCTCATGAGATTTCTCCACTGCCCGGAGAACAGTATGAGGGAAAGCATCCCTATGATTCAGTTGTCTCCAACTGGCCCCATTCTTGACATGTGGGGATTAACACAAATAAAGGTGCAATTTGGGTAGGGACACAGTCAAACCATAATCTGTTAATGAAATTTATTAAAATAATGGACTAAACACTAATCATAAGAGTATGCCAATAATCCAGAATGCTGTTTTAAAAAGTACTGATTAAATATGGAATAGAAGAGAATTTTCTGAACTTGATAACTAGTATTACTATCAAAGTACTACAAAGATCTTCCTTAAGTTTAAAACACAAGTATTCTATTTACAAGAATGCCTTATCACACTGCTTATTTGCAACATTGGGACAGTTTATGTTCAAGCAATGTATACTAGTGAAGAGAAAATTTGGATATGCTGTAATATTATAAAACACTATAAAATCAATTAAAAAGAGTTCTTCCTATATAAAAAAAATAGGAAAATACAATATAATAAAACATTATTATAGCCACATAACTTTACCTAAAACATACATAAATACATAAAATATATTTAAGAAAATTATTTTTATTACAGATGTACTATAATAAATATTTTAAAATTTAGACATGGAAATTCTGAGTCAAATAAATTTATGTAGTCATAAATAAATTGCTACAAATAAATATTATTCTAATCAAAATTTCATATTTTCAGATAATTTGATTGTATATATACACACACACACACACACACACACACGCACAATTAAAATTGCTACATATTTATGAAGAAGCTTTGGAAGGGTAGATATTCCTTATAAAATTATACCATTTAGGATAATGTGGTTTTTAACTTACTATATGATTAAAAACAAAAGTTTATCCCTATGTTATAGTATATGAAAAAATAAATTCCAGATAAATGTTATAGTCAAATTTGATGTGTAAGTGTTCAAATCATTTAGAAGAAAATATAGGTGATCACTGCCTGCCGAGAGGGCCTTATTATTTCTCTCAATTTTGGTAGACTTTATTAGGCTCCTTTGTGACTCCATGCCCTGACCTTTTTAATTTAGAGCATTTTATTTAGAATGGCTATAATTCTCCTTTTGTTCTCACTCCTTTGAAATACTTTAAAACATTTTAAAATCCGCTTTCGAATTATACACTCAAGAATGCATTTTTCAAGGACCTGGGAGCCATTTCTTTGACATATAATCCTCAAGGAAGATAGTGCCCCATCTCCAAATCTCTATTTGAGTGCAAGGCTTCCTTGCAAGCCTTATGGTAAACTGTAAAACTACTTTGTGTCATGAAGATATGAGAAAGCTTAATAGGCCATTTGAGTAAGGCCAATTAGCAAAATGCAGGTTATGATCTCCCCTTGACCTCCGCTTTATTTCATTTTATTTTTTATTTTAAAAGTGACAAAACTTGTACATCTTTACAACAGAGAGGAGATGTTTTGAAATATGTATACACTGTGCAATGTCTCATTTGTGCTAATTACCATGTACACTATCTCACATACTCGTCATTTTTCCACCCTTGGATTTAAAAACCCTAATTACCTTTGTTTTGGTGGAATTGAGTTCAGACTGAGTTCTGGACTCCTTCCCCTATTGCAATAGTCTTGAATAAAATCTTGCTTTACTGTTTAATTTTGCACAGGTTTTCCTTAATTAAGGAATCTTTCCTAAGGTATGAAAAATAATGAACTAAAAAGTAATAAATAGTATACAAGAATTACTAGAATTAAAACTCTCACTCTTTTCTCATATATTTATATAATTACATATATATATATGGATATATACACATTAATATATACACATTACATATATATACACAATGCACATGTGTGTGTAAGGATCCATGAGCCCCACATTGGGCACCAGAATGTAGGGAACCAGCCCTACATCACCCATGGGTACCCCAAGTTTGGTGGCAACAAAGGAAGGAGAGAAAGACAGATTAAGAGAGACAGTGAGACCAGGGGGCCATCATTTTATTACTTTGGAGGAGGCAGTGAAGGCCCTGAGTTCTGCTCATCCACTCTATTTATTGGTTACAATCACTTTGATCTACAGGGGCGGAGTGAAGCAATGGTGAGGAGAGGGTGATTGTGGAGTAAATCAGTGAGCCAGAACTGAACCAGTGAACTGGAACTGGTGTGTCATTCTAAGGATTGGTAACAGTGGTGGTTAGGGAGTTTCACAAAACAAGAACATGTGATTATCCTTAGCTTTTTATCTATGTGCAGCTGGTATAAATGGGGCCTTACAAGGAGCCTACAAGTCTGGCTACGTCATAGTGCCACAAAGGGGTTTTATGTCCTTGAGCATGAGGTTTATGGTAACAGAGCCGAGGCCATCCTGCACTGGAACATGAGGCATGGAGAAGCCTTCCTCCTCAGAGGCCTCCTGCGACCCTCTGCAGTTTGTTGTTCCTTGTTTATGTGTTACTCATAACCAACTTATGTAGGCACTCAGTAAGTCCTTTCACCTTTGCTCCTTTTCCCAACATATATATATATATATGGTCTATGATCCTTGCACATTTATGTTTAATTGCAAGTAATATATATATTCATGCAAAAGGAGACATGGATGTAAAGTAAATATATTAACAAATAATTATGTTTAATCTCATTACTAACCAAGAAATTAAAACCTCCCTGAGGTAAAATTTCATACCAAATATATTATTTTCCTGTAGCAAGGTTAATTCTATTTTAGAGTGCAATTTAGCAATATCATGGATAAGTAAAAATACACGTATACTGCATTCTGACAATTTCAGCCTAGGTGGGTTTATCTTAGAGGAATCCAAGTGTAGGGATGTAGATAGCAAGACTACACTAATCCCTCTATGATGGAAACAACCTAAATATTCCTCGGTAGGAGATAAGTTGTGGTTTATAAATGCAATGCAGTATTAAACAAGTAAAATGAATGTTTAAACCATGGAGGTCTAAATAGGAATAAAATTCAACAATACTTTTAGTAAAAGAAGTAATTTGCTTCATAATCTGTATAGATTTATATTATTTGAAATATTGCAATTACAGAGAGCAATATTTTATATTTTAATAAACTTTCTTATAAAAATTCAAATTGCATATTTATGATTCCAACTTTAGACTAGTGGTTACATTAAGGAGAGATGGATGGATAAGTGTTAGGCTGTTTTGAGGGTATGCTTTAATTGCAATTTTATTTTAATATTAAATGTGAATACAGCAACATATGTACCAATATTAAAAGATGCACAATTTCAATTGTATACTTACTTGGAAATTTATAATCTCAGGGGCATATAACATACTTTCATATTTCATGAGAATTTTCAGATCCTTCTTATATGATCTTTATCTTACTTAAGAATATTGAATGCATAACTCAAGTATTTCCCCCAAAGAGTAATTAAAGCATTAGAAGAGAAGTACCCAAATAAGAGACTCAAAGAAATTTTATAATTAAAAGTCATATGAAATAGAAGTGCTTCCAAGTGAGACTAAAAAGATTGAAATTGGAAGGGAGAAGAGAAGAAGATTGTTACTGATGCCAATGGAAAATATTATTTGCAGATGTGGTTGTCATCAACTCTATTTATAGGTAATAAGATTTCAAGTATTTGAGAACTGAGAAGTATGATTAGATATAACAATATGCAGGCAATTAGCAATGTTAGAAAGAATCTCTTCAGAACCATGTCAGGCAAGACAGCCAGCACATGGTGCATTGAAGAGCTGATGTAGGGTGTGGGTGGGGAGATAGAAAATCTTCTGGAGACATTTCACTGTACCTTCTAAATTAATATCTCTAGATATGGGGCCCTATAATCTATATTTTTATCAGCCCTCCAAGTGATCATGAAACATGGTAATGCTTGAAAAGCTCTATTTTTTTTTTAATGTGGGCAACATTAAATTTTGAGAAAACTCCTGTAAACAGAGGATAAATCTATAAAAGGAATAGCTGATGGTCTATGATCCCTTGCACATTTATGTTTAATTGCAAGTAATAATGAGATCCAGATTATGTTCCTAAATTGAGGTGGTTTGAAAAAGAAAGACATTAGTATTAAGGAGAATTCTGCCAGAGTTACAAAGAGGAGCTAGCACCATTTCTGCTGAAACTATTTCCAACAATTGGAAAGGAGGGGCTCTTTCCTAACTCATTTCATGAGGCCAGCATCATCCTGTTACCAAAACCTGGCAGAGATTAAAAAAAAAAAAGAAAACTTAAGGCCACTATCTATGATGAACATCCTTTTATTGAAAATTGAGCAAAAATCCTCAATAAAATACTGGCAAACCAAATCCAGCAGAATATCAAAAAGCTTATCCATGTTCGAGCTGGCTTTATCCTCGGCTGGTTCAACATACACAAATCAATGCATATAATTCAACACATAAACAGAAACTAAAGAGAAAACCATATGATTATTTCAATTGCTGCAGAAAAGGCCTTTGATAAAATTCGACATCCTTTTATGTTAAAAGCTCTCAATAATTAGGTATTGAAGGAAGATACCTCAAAATAATAGCCATTTTTGACAAACCACAGCCAATATCATACTGAATGGGCAAAAACTGGAGCAGTTCCCTTGAAAATTGACACAAGACAAGGATGCCCTCTCTCACCACTCCTATTCAACATAGTTTTGAAAGTTCTGGACAGGTCAATCTAGCAAGAAAAAGAAATAAAGCGTATTGAAATAGGAAGAGAGGAGGTCAAAATATCTGTCTGCAGATGACATGATCCTGTATTTAGAAAACCTCATAATCTCAGTCCAAAAACTCCTTAATGCTGATAAGCAACTTTAGCAAAGGTTCAGGATACAAAATCAATGTGAA
>CAUYQU010026005.1:0-103235 GCA_963574635.1 Cheracebus regulus
AGTAAAGAATATTACAACAATGAAGAATTTACATCAACTAATGGGCAAACAGCTAGTTAGCCTTAAATAACAGTATTAAACTCACATATATCAATATTAAGCCTAAACTTAAAGGGATTAAATGCCCCAATCAAAACATACAGATAGACAAACTGAATAAAAAGTTAAAACCCATTGGTATGCTGCTGTATTCAGACCTTTCTTATAGGCAAGGACACAAAGACTTAACATAAAGGGATGGAGAAAGATCTACCAACCTAATGGAGAGAAAAAAAAAAACAAAAACAGGATTTGAACTCAGGTCTGGTACAAGCAAATTTAATAAATATTTACAGAACTTACCACCATATATCCACAAACATATATTTTTTTCAATATTATATCATACCTATTCTAAAAGTGATCACATAATAGGAAATAAATTACTTTTTAGTAATTGCATAAGCATTTCACAGATTTAAATGAAATCCTGAGCAATAAGCAAGATTCTCGTTCTCTCTCCCCCTTTCTCTTTCTTTTCTCTTTTATTCTACTCCTTTCTTTCTCTGAAAAAAATTCCCCCTCGCTTTTTCTCTTTCTTTTTCTCTAAAAAAAGAAAAAAAAATAGTATGCACTAATGTTCACAGAAACAGCAACAGGTAAAAACAACTTAAGTGTCCATCAACTGATGAATGTAAAAAACAAAATATGGTATTTCCGTACAATAAAACATTATTCACCAATAAAAAGAAACAAAAGACTGGCACAATGCTACAATATGGATTAAAAAAAAAAGAGTTAACCTCTCTATTCTGCATTTCCTCTCTTCAAAACATAAATATCTGTTAATGCTGAATGGGAAGATGAACAGGGATCTGAGAATTCCATCTATGGTAGAATCATTTTTGCATCACTGGTTTGAGATAAGCCTAATTCCACCCTTACAGATAATTGGGTTGCATTGGATTTTTCTTACATACAAAGCCATTGCACTGATTCAACGGGACATGCTTTGATGACTAATAGATCTGAAATCTAACACAACTATAAATAAGAATTGATTTTAATTTTGTGGCTAGTTACTAGAAAAGTATGACAAGCACTGTTCCTGAATACCTCTTTTGGATGGCCAGTTTAGGGTTTGTAGATTCCATATTCATGAAATTAATGTAAAAAAATAAGAACTACTTATTGCCTTCAGTGAATGTAAAATTTCATGGAAGAGTCAGATATCTAAACAAATAAATACAGTACAGTGTGATACATATAAAAATTAAATTATGCACAAAGAAGAGAAAATAATAAAGAAGAAAGTATGATTTCAGGGGAAACATGAGAAATATTTTTAAAGTCTTCAGAAAGGAGGCTGTCAATAGAGTCAAGGCCACTGTGGTAGAGATCCTGATATCTGAGACATAGTGATGGGAATTGAAAACATTACCTAAGCGTTATACCAAGAATGCAAGGAGCATTTGATGATAGAAAACTGCTTAATATAATTTACCATACAAATAGAACTAAGAAGAAAAAGGATAAGAATAATCTCCATAGTTGTTTAAAAAAAATCTTTGGCAAAATTCAACACCCATTCCTACTAAAAACTCTTGAGAAAAAGGGATATTTTCTTAACTAAATGTATATAACATGTGCATGCATATCTATCTACAGCTATATTTGTAAATATATATATGTACAGTTATAGTCTATAAATACTATATATAATTATATATGTGTATGTATATATACATATACTACACTATATGGTCACATATATGTAACTACAATTGTATAAATATATATGTAATAAAAGATGAATAAATGTAGTTACTTAAAAATAAAAACAATATGCATGAGAAAGAAAGCAAAGCCAAAAGGCAAATAATAAAGTAAGTGGAAATATTTACAACATATATCACAGATGATATATCAACATATATACCTTTATCAGTATACCTAATTGATAAAGAACTTACAAATATTGAGAATGAAAAACTGAAAAATCCTATGGAAAAATGGGCAAAAGCCATGAACAAATAATTCATACAAAAAAATTAAAATGATTCTTAATCACTTGAAAAACATGAAATTTATACACAATAAATACAAATTTAGCAATATAATCAGATATCAGTTCTTCTCCCTTTAATTGTAATGAATTTCAAGTTTGATAATATTCTCTGTTATCAAGGCTTTGGGGAAACATGCATACTCATATAGTGCTGAAGGGAGTGCAAAATAGTGCCACCACTATTGAGAATAATACAATGATATCTAACAAAACTACATATTAATTTATACATTGACATTAAAATTCTTCTTCAGGAATTCACCCTGAAGCTCAGCCTCCAACAATATTAAAATATATATGCACAAGGTTATTTTGGCATCATTATTTGTATTTGCAAGTATAAGAAATTATCTAAAAGTCCAAATATAGAAGATTGGTTGAGTAAACTGTGGTAAATACACAAAATAGAGTTAATGTGTAGTTGTAAAAACAAGAAAAAAGAAAATTTCTATCAACTGATATGGAGTGATTTCTAGGTATATTATTAAGTGAAAAAGGTGAAGTACAAAGAGCATGTAATATGCTACCTTCATGTCAGAAAGAAGGAAAAAAATTTTTTTGAAGTATTTATATGCCTATTTTTACAAAAAGAAACAGGAGAGATAAATCAAGAAATGGTGGAGTTGAGGGGTAAAGAAGGAACAGAGTGGGTGGGATATAGGGAGAAGTGACATTTCCTGTACATACCTTTCTGTATAATTTTATCTGAAAAAAAGAATATTCATATTCTACATATTAAAATAATAAAATTAAATAAATAAGAACAGGAAAAAATAAACTGAAAACAAACCATTTGTACTTTAAATAAATATCATAAGCACACTGAAAGTGAAAAAAGAAAAAAAAAAACTAATCCAAGTAGCTAGAAACACATAATTTGACTGTATACCCCAGTCTTGTGTAGGGTAGGGTAGGGGGTGGTGGGCAGAGGGTAAGAATTGTAAGCAAATCTGGAAGGCTTTGTAGTAAGATTGCTTTTTTTTTTTTTAAAGTAATGATATAAGCAAAGCAATTTTGAAACTTTTTTATGTATTATAAGATTACACATTTGATACATTTATGTAATCTTATAATACATAAAAAAATGTTGTTATTGGGTGCCCCCAGGTTCTCATTGAGGGAAAAGGAATATATAAATATGGAATAAGGAAAGACTGGAAAGAACCTTGTGTATTTGCAGGGATGGATTCAAATTGGTAGTATCAATGCAAACTTGTGATTTCCACAATATTTGTGTATGTGTGTGTGTATGCATGTGTATGCACAAGAAGGATAGTGTCCTTCCCAAGTATCACATCTGGAGACCCATGATGTCCACCTGTCTTTCACTGGTAATCTTAATCACATCTGTGTGTAAATATGCTTGAGTATGCATGTCTGTGTTGCATTGCAAATATGTATATGTGCCTATATTTCCTAGAAGTGTCTTTTGAAAGAACTAAGAAGCAAAGATGTCCCAATAGCAATGAGCATACCTAGCATCCACGTCTTGGTTTTCAATATAATTTCCTGCTGAAAGGAACTGAACTCAGAGAAATGTCTAAGGACAAAGCAGATATAAGTGAACTTGGAATACTTTATATGTCAGAAAATAAGAACATAGTCATATGTTCATGTAGTTCGTAGGTTCAACATAGTGCTGGAAGTCCTAGCCAGAGTAATCAGGCAAGAGAAAGAAACAAAAGGCATCTCCATAGGAAAAGAAGAAATCTAACTATCTCTCTTCACTTATGGTGCAATTCTGTATCTAGAAAATCCTGAAGACTGCCAGAAGGCTCTTACAAATCATAAACAACTTTAGTATAATTTCAGAACACAAAATCAATGTACAAATCAGCAGTGTTTCTATGCACCAACAACATCCAGGCTGAGAGTGAAATTAACAACACAATCTCACTTACAATAGAAGAAAAGGAACTACCTAGGAATACGACTAACCAAAGAAGTAAACAGTCTCTACAAGGAAAATTACAAAACTGCTGAAAAAAATCAGAGATGACACAAATAAATGGAAAAACATGCCATGCTCATAGATTGGAAAAATCAATACTGTAAAAATGGCCATACTGGTCAGAGAAATTTGCATATTCAATGCTATTTCTATCAAACTACCAAAGTTATTCACAGAGTTAGAAAAAAAGCTATTCTAACATTTATATGGAAGCAAAAACAAGACTGAATATCCAAAGTAATCCTAAACAAAAAGAACTGGAGGCATCAAAAAGCTGGAGGCATCACACTACCCAACTTCAAACTATACTATAAAGCAAAGCAACTTGGTTCTGGTATAAAAACAGACATATAGACCAATGAAACAGAATAGAAAACTCAGAAATAAACCCAAAAATGTACAACTATCTGATCTTCAACAAGGCTGATACAAACAAGCAACTGGGAAAGAACTCCTACATCAATAAATTGTGCTGGGATAACTGGCTAGCTATATGTATAACATTGAAGACGGATCCCTATTTTTCACCATATAGAAAAATTAACTCAAAATGGATCAAATATTTAAATATACTTTAAACTATAAAAATCCTAGAAGAAAATCCAGGAAATGCTATTGACAACACTGGCCTTTCTACTAGTCCATTCTCACACTGCTGTAGAGACATACCTGAGACTGGGTAACTTATGGAGAAAAGAGTTTTAATTGACTTAGATTTCCAAAGGCTTTATGGAGGAATGGTTGGGGAAACCTCAGGAAACTTAACAATCATGGCAGAAGGGTGACGGGGAAGCAAGCATGTCTTCACATGGCAGCAGGAGAGAGAGAGTAAAGGGAAAGTTCTACACACTTTTAAACAAGATCTCGTGAGAACTCAATCACTGTCCTGTGAACAGCATAAGGGACATCCACTTCCATGAGCCAGTCACTTCCCACCAAGCCCCTCCCCCAGTACTGGGAATTACAATTCCACATGAGATTTATATGGGGACCCAGAGCCAAACCATATCATTCAACCCTGGCCCTTGCCAAATATCATATCCTTCTCACATTTCCAAATACAATCATGCCTTCCCAATAGTCCCCAAAAGTTTTAACTCATTCCAACATTAACTCAAAGTCCAAGTCCAAAGTCTCATCTGAGACAAGGCATGTCCCTTCTGCCTATGAGCCTGTAAAATAAAAAACAGATTAGTTACTTTCAACATACAATGAGGGTACAGGTATTGGGTAAATGCCCCCATTCCAAAAGGGAGAAATTGACCAAAACAAAGGGGCTACAGGCCCCATGCAAGTCTGAAACCCAGCAGGGCCATCATTAAATCTTAAAGCTCTAAAATAATCTCCTTTAACTTTACGTCTCACATGCAGGACACACTGATGCAAAGGGTGGGCTCCCAAACCTTGGAAAGCTCCACCTCTGTGGTTCTGCAGGGCACAGTCCTTTTAACTGCTTTCACAAGCTGTCACTGAATGCCTGCAGTTTTTCTAGGTGCATGGTGCAGTCTGTCAGTGGATCTACCATTCTGGGGTCTGGAGGACAGTAGCCCTCTTCTCATAGCCCCACTAGGCAATGCCCAGTGGAGACTCTGTGTAGGGGGCTCTGAGCTCACATTTCCCCTTTGCCTTACCTTAGTAGAGATTCTCCATGAGGGCTCTGCCCCTGCAGCAGACTTCTACCTGAACATCCAGACATTTTCATACATCCTTTGAAATCTAGGCAGAGGTTCTCAAACCTTAACTCTTGCCTTCTGTGCACCCACAGGTCCAACACCACCTGGAAGCTTCCAAGGCTTGAGGCTTGCACCCTCTAAAGCAACAGCCTGAGCTGTACCTTAGCGGCTTTTAGACACAGCTGGAAGCTAGAGTGGCTGGGATGCAGGGCACCACATCTCATGGCTGCACAGAGCAGTGGAGCCCTGGGCCTGGCACAGGAAACAATTTTTCCCTCCTATTCTTCCAGGCCTGTGATGGGAGGGGCTGCCCTGAAGGTCTCTGAAATGCCTTGGAGGCATTATCCCCATTGTCTTGGCTATTAACAATTCAGCTCTTTCTTACTTATGCAAACTTATGCAGCAGGCTTGAACATCCCCCCCAACCCTAGAAAATGGATTTTTTTTTTCTACCACATGGTTGGGCTACAAATTTTCCAATCTTTTATTCTCTGCTTCCTTTTTAAATATAAGTTCTAGTTTCAGGTTATTTCTTTGTTTATACAAATGAGCATAGGCTTTTTAAAGCAGCCAAGTTGCCTGCTTTGCATTTAGAAATTTCTGCTGCCAAATATTCTAAATCATCTCTCTTAATTTCAAAGTTCCATCGTTTTCTACAGCAGGAGCAAAATGCCACCAGTATCTTTGCTAAAGCATAGCAAGAGTTACCTTCATTCTAATTCCCAATAAGTTCCACATCTCCATCTGAAACCACCACAGCCTGGGCGCCACTTGTCCCTATTACTATCCACATTTTGGTCACAACCATTCAACAAGTCTCTAGGAAGTTCCAAACTTTCTCTCATCTTCCTGCCTTCTTCTGATCCCTCCAAACTGTTCCAACTTCTGCAAAGTACCCGGTTTCAATGTTGCTTCCACATGTTCAGGTATCTTTAGAGCAATGCCCCACTTCTCTGGTACCAATTTCCTATGAGTCCATTCTTTCACTGCTATAGAGACATACCTGAGACTGGGTAATTTATAGAGAAAAGAGGTTTAACTGACTCACAGTTCCATAGGCTAGACAGGAGGCATGGCTTGAGAGACCTCAGAAAACTTACAAGCATGGTGGAAGGGCAAAGGGGAAGTAAGCATGTCTTCACATGGCAGCAGGAGAGAGACAGAGCAAAGGGGAAATGCTATACACTTTTAAACAAAAAGGTGAGTAGCACTTTTTTGCTACACACATTTAAACAAATCCATGAGATCTCACGAGAACTCACTTTCATAAGAGCAGCAAGGGGGAAATCTGCCCCCATGATTCAATCACCTCCCACCAGGTCTCTGTCCCAACACTGGGAATTATAATTCAACATGAGATTTGGGTGAGGACACAAAGCCAAACTATAACAGCCTTGGCAAAGAATTTTTGGTTAAGTTCCCAAAAGCGATTGTAACAAAAACAAAAGTAGACAAGTGGGTCTTAATTAAACTAAAAAGTTTCTACACAGCAAAAGAAACAATCAACAGAGTAAATAGACAACCTACAGAATAGGAGAAGCTATTTGCAAACAATGCAACCAACAAAGGCCTAATATCCAGAATTTATGGGGATCTTAAACAAATGAATCAGCAAAAAAAAAAAACAAAAAAACAAACTCCATTAAAATAAATGGGCAAAGGACATGAGCAGACATTTCTCAAAAGAAGAGATACAAGCGGCCAACAAACATGTGAAAAAATGCTCAACACCACTAATCATCAGAGAAACACAAATCAAAATCACAATGAGATGTCATCTCCCACCAGCCAGAATGATCTTTATTAAAAAGTCAAAAAACAGAGGCCGGCACGGTTGCAAAGAAAAGAAAGGCTTATACACTGTTGGTGGGAATATAAGACAGTCCAGCCACTGTGGAAAACAGTCGGAGATTTCTCAAAGAACTTAAAATAGTGTTACCATTTGACCTAGCAATCACATTACTGAGTGTATACCTAAAGGAAAATAAATTATACTACCAAAAAGACATGTGTACATGTATGTCCATCACCGTGCCCTTCACAGTATCAAAAACATAGAATCAACCCAGTTGTCCATCATTGGTGGATTGGATAAAGAAAATGTACATATACAATGTGGAATACTATGCAGCCATTAAAAAGAATGAAATCATGTCCTTTGCAGCAAAGTGGGTGCAGTTGGAGGCCAAAATCCTAAGTGAAGTAATGCAGAAACAGAAAACAAAATACATATTTTCACTTATAAGTGGGAGCTAAACATTCAGTACATCTGGACATAAATATGGGAACAATGGACAATGTGGACTACTAGGGCATAAAGGGAAGGAGGAAGGCATGGGTTGAAAAACTGCCTATCAAGTACTATGCTCACTATTTGGGTGAAAAGATGTGTGTCCCAAACCTCAGCATCACACAATATCCTCATCCAACCAATTTGTACATGTGCCCCACGTATCTAAAATAAAAGTTGAAATTTTAAACAAAAAGAAATGTTTCATTAAAAAGGGAGAAGAGATTGTGTTTTTCAAAAATGTCAATATAAAGGCAGGCTTTAAAAATATTCTAGATTAAAGGAGGCTAAAGAGACATAACAACTGATTGCAATACCTAACTCTATATTGAATCCTGTGCTAGATGGGGGAATTGCTATAAAAGACATTTATTATATCAGCTGACAAAAATTAGAATATGGACAGATGACTAGATAAAAGTATTTATAATTAAGATGTTGCTATGTAAGAGAGATTTTTGTTCTTAGGAAATACACAGTTACTATTTAACAGTCAAAGGGCCACGATATAAATAACTTAGCCTCGAAGGATGTGTGTTCATGTGTCCATGTATATGTATATACATATACGTATATGCGTACGGAGAGAGATGGAAGCAAATGACAAACTAAAGGGGGTAAATTGTTAAAGGCAGATGAATCTAGGTAGATGGAATAAGTGTGTGTGTGTGTGTGTGTGTGTGTGTGTGTGTGATGTCTTTTAAAATTTTTACACATCTTTTAATATTTTTACTTTTGCAACTTTTTTGAAGTTTGAAATTATTTCCAAGTAGAAAGTGTAAATAAAAAATACTTGAGCAAGACCCTAATTAAAGATGCTCAATTCGACTCAAAACCAGCCTATTTTTCCAAGACTGCAGCCTTTATACAGTATGACAAAATTCAAAATGCTGTATCATTGCGGGGGGGCGGGATTCTTTCTCTTTTCTCTGAGCATTGTTTAATCTGAAAGTTCAGGAAAAAAAATAAGCAAGGATTCATCTCATAAGTTTACTGTTTTTATTTCATTTCTGGGTCTTATTCTGCCCTAGGTATTGGCTGGGATCCACCAAAACTTCAATCAATTTTTCTTTCTTAAGGAGATAAATGGCTCCCTTTGATTTTCCCAAAACTCCAAGGCAAACTTAGCCTGTCACCATTAAACCATTTCATATCAAAGGAGACTAAGCTGTGTTTCTCCAGACTTCGCCCAAGAGAGAGACTTTCACTCCTCCCTCAAACCCTTGGGCAGTGTTTTTTTGTTGCCACTTTAGTAGAAACTACGGAAACAGTTCACAGGTTCACAGTTTACAGCAGTCCCTGCAGCAAGATCCCACATATGTGGCAGAGCTGGGCAGACTCGCACTCAACATGCCTACTGGGGCCTCCCCGCACAGGAGCTGGGGCAGAAAGAAGGCTCAGCAATCATGTCTACAGAACTTCCTCCGACAGAACGTTTACCCATCACCCCAAATTCTGGGTACACAGCTTGAGTAATATTTATTTGTTCAATAAATACTACTTGAAGATACTCTCTGTTCTACTCAGATGAAATTTTTTGGCTTGCTATTGTTGCTTTAATGTTTAAGTCAAAATGTGCAATGTTACTGCAAGATGAGGGAATGCAGGCTGTGAACTCTGTTGGACCCACATGTCCTCAAAGGTGGGAAGGTGCCTTCACTCCTCCACACCCCCACTGTGAGGATGAGGCCAGGCACAAAGGAGTGTTCAATTCAGTACTGTGTGAATGAAGGAAAGGAAATGGCAAATGAATGAGTAGGGGAAAGAAAAATGCCTTGTGGAATAGAGAATTTGCTAAAAGTGGTGATGGTCACTCAAGTCTGGTGAGTTGAGCTTTTCTTTTGACTCACTCCACATCAGACTAATATGTCCACTTTAAATCAATGCTCCTCTTTTAATGGTCTTTATTGCTGCACATCAGTCAGGCCAGGAGAGGTCACGACTTAAATCTTGGCAGATGCCTTAGGCTGAATAGGGCACTGAGTCAGTTTCAAAGTTTAGCCCATATTGGTAGAATCAGGCAGGCATCATAGGTGCAGGGGGAAAGAAAAAAAAAAAAAACAGACCCAAGCAATCAGTCAAGACTCATCTAAGTAGACACAGAACACCAGTCTAGCCAGGGGAGGAAACTTGGTCTAAAACTCTTGAGGCAAGAATATACCTCAGCAGGCTGAGTCACAGGAGTTTGAGACCTGAGTCAGAGGCCTCTTGTCTTCTATTTCTTCTGTGGTAAATTCAACAGGCTTTAATACTGTACATTCAGTAACAGAAGGGCAGAATGAGCCCTACAGGTGAAACTTTCTCCTGGTCAACTCAAGGGCAGAGAGTTAAGCTTAGGTGGGAAGCTTTCAGTACTCTATTCTCTTTAAGGAGACAGTCATGTCTCTAATGGCTCATAATCCTGATTCTTCACCTGCTTTTGTCCCAGGTTGCCTAAGGTTTGGGCATATGGACACTACTTCAAGCTTTGGTCTCAAATCCACTGGTAGTCTTTTACTTTGCTCAACTGGGCTGGGCCATGAGTGAACACAGCTTTCTTGTACCTCATTGACTTCTTGTTGCCTTTCTTCCAGTCCTAGGACTTTCCCATTAGAGGTCACAAGTACCCAAGAATACAGGTGTGTGCCAGGAGGGACTCAAAGCCACTGGGCAAACATAGCACATCCAGAACACCAATTGTGTGTGTGTGTGTGTGTGTGTGCGTGCACACACGCGCACATGTGCATGTGTATGTAACAAAACATGAATGAATTCACAAAAACAAACTATGCAGCTTGAAAGAAATGCCAGGATCCATGCTTGTCATGCTTGCCACACAGGACTCTGCGGAGTGTGCATTTACTCAGCTCCATGGTTAGGGCACCTCTGGTGCAAGAGTTGAGAAGCTCTGCCCTAGAGCTGCACACACACACCAATCCTACTACTATGGATGTGATGTAAACACTAAAGGTGACTTCCATCCAGGTCATACTTCCCACTCTGAGAGCTTCATTATGTGTTTTCTGAGGCTGGCTTCCTGAGGTAAGAGCATCTCATCCTGGGTGCTGAATGCAGGGAGAGGGTAGAGAAATGTTGAGGTATCCCCAGAAGATAGAATATGTTGCCAATATAAAGGTACTCCCCAAACCACAATCTCAAGCTTTTGCTGGTAGCAGCATGATTTTAGAATATCAGGTCCATATTTATACAGAAGAAGTTCTGTTAGTCCTGACTACAGCAAATGAAGTCAAAGATTTGAGTGAGGAAAAATTGAAGAGAAGAAAGAAAGGCTTAACTGTGCAGAGATAAAAGGTATCTACAGCTGACAGAGGGGAAAAAACAGACTATATTTGGAAAGACCGTGAAGTTCATGTAGTTCAATCATGCATCAAGTGCTTCAATTCTATCCCATTACTGTCTTATTGGTGCCAAGCTTGAATTGAATGCTTCCAGTTATAGGAACTCACTTCCTCCTCTACTTCATTATATTGCCTAACTCTGACTTCTAGAATATTCTCCTTTATACTTGGGTGAAACAGAAAGATGTGTGGCATAAATTTTACTTTCTCTTTTACTTCTGCTACTCAAAGGAAGAGGAAGCTGTGGGTGCAGATGTTGCTAAGATAAACTATGACTTCCTCCATGACCAGTTTCTACAGTTTAGGAAGGTCAGAGCCGGACATGTGGCTGAGTTGGGGAGCTAACCACAGACACTTAAGCAAATCAGAATCCTCTGAAACAAAATCATCCAAAGGCCAACAAGCATAGTACGGGCTTTTGACTACAACCTAATATTCAGAGAGAGTTGTTGACACTAAAAATCCATAACTTTTATTTACATTGAAATTTATTTACTTTATTAAAAAAGAATTTTTGTTGGTCAAGGTTGTTTGTATAAACTTGTAATTTTAATATTTAAAAAGTTGGAGGAGAATGATAATGTCTGTTCTCAATCACCTGATATTTACTCCACGGATGATGTGGCATCATGCCATTTCCAACTGATAGTGGCAACCCAAAATGCAGAGTCATGTTGTTAAAAGAATGCATTGCTTTTTAAGATTAGATTTGTTAAATGATAACAAATGCACAGAGGTCATTCTGTTGTGACTGAAGCTCAAGCGATTACTAATATATACATTAATACAACAATGTCTCCTAACAATTGATGTAATTCTTATAATTCTAGGAACCTTGGGGTCGAGTAGCCTGGAAAGGGGCGGGGGGGGAAAGGTAAGGGTAGCAGATCAATTGGTTTTCCTGTTAGTTGAGATCAACTATCTCTGCCAAAATATTCTTCTTGAATTGCATAAAATTATATGCAGCATGGATAAGAATTGTTTACTCTGCCTTTCTACCTATTCTAACTTTTTTTAAAAAGAGAAATCTGTTGACATTTCAAAGCCTTGATCTCAAACATTTGAGACATAAAACCCCCTGAATAACTTATTTTAAAGACAGGAATAAAAAGTGCCATCCCCAGAGGATCTGATACAGTAGGGTTGGCATTTGATCCAGGAATCTGTATACAGCATAAACTCCTAGTTGTTCCTGTTGCTGGTGATCTACAGACATTTGTAGGATGATTGACACGGAAAGAAAATACTATGTGTGCCTGAAGTGAGCCTTGAATACCAGCAGGTGGCTCTACAACATCTTAAATCAGGGCTTTGCAGCTAACTAGCTAGAAAATAAAGGCTCTGAGGCCTTTATTTCCTCTCAATTACCTTTTCAGGGATTGCAGGTGGTGTGGGAAGGAGAAATGGAGGAGGATGCTGGAATATGGTGTGGTAGACGGAAATTAATGGATATTAAAGTGAATATTACAGTTATCACTTGTTAATAGCTCCTCTCAAAAGTATTATAGTAACCTAGTAACCACTATTGTCAAAAGAAATTTTCTCTAAAGCATACCAGAAAAACTTAATGTCCAAGATATGTAAAAGGCACAGAGGCTCTTAGGGTCTTTCTGAACACTAAGCTTTCAAATCTGGGAGAAATAATCATGGCTGGCCACTGCTGCCATTCACTCTTGTCTCATTTACAGAATCCCAGTTGTGGGCCATAAATATGAAATGGGCATGATATAGCATAGAAAACACTACTCCCTAGTTAAGCTTCTGCTTCTCTTCTACCCAGTTTCTCCAGGCCACATCACCTGTGTATAATCTGGGAATGGGTCACAGTGACAATGACAAAACAATGGTTTCTGGCTCTACCCTCATCAACAAAATAACTCATCCCAATCCTATGACTCTCTTCTGATGTCAGGAATGTGTAAGGTATCATGTGTCGACAAGTGTGTGCCTCAGTGTCTCAGTTTCCATGGAGGCTCCTGAAGATCCCTAGTTGCTGCAATGATGTCACTCTTCCTAGAGGTAATTGCTGCTTCTGTCATCATGTCCCCAGCACCACCTATGTTGGTGGTACCTCCTCATTCTACTCTGATCCTTATCATGCAGTCTTTTGGCTTGAGCTGGGTGAAGAAGGTTGGAAATGACTAGGAATAAACTCCACCGGTATTAGGCCACAAAAAAAAGCAGCTTATTCTCCAGCCCTTCTTTCATTTACTTGGCTCCTCATTTCAGTCCCTTATTCCCTTTCTACCCACCTACTTCCTCAAGCCAGAAAAAAAAAATTGTGTATGACACATCACTGTGGAACTCAAAGCACCATATAACCTCACTCCCCTCTAGGCAATATCTCTGGACCAAATACATGCCTGCATGCTGATTCTGCTTGGGGTCTGTTCCTTCTCCATCTAGTACACAGCCTGGGAAGTAAGACAGCCCTGGGGCTTAGCTCTGGAGGCCAGGGACAGTCCTGGTCCCAGTATCATTAAATCAATATGCTTCCTCCCAGGCTTTTTGGGTGCCTTTAAGTAAGTAAAAATTGGCTGGCCTATCCTGCAAAATACACATGCCTGAATGGCAAGCTGTTGTGATGCTTTCTCTGGGATCTTCACTACTCATTTATCACATGAATTCAAACAAAACAAACCACTTGTAAAGTACAAACATTTCAAACAATGATGGAGTCTCCAAATAAAGGGCAAAGGCTATGGTCAGCTCTTCAGGAATCCAGTGGGGTCTTTACCATTATATGTCACCTATTATTATTGTAACCCTGATAAAGACTGTTTATGAACAAAGCATATTAACAAGCTTAGAAAAACTTTTATATTGGTAAGAGAGGCCACTGCAGGTTTTCAAGAAGGGAAGTAAAATGATTCACATCGTATTTTGGGAAGATAACTATGACAGAATGGGGAATGCTTGGGGGAATAAGAGTATAATGGAGAAAAAAATTTCCAGAAAACAACTTTGTATATGTATTTATATAAATGACATTGGTTGTATTTAATAAAAATGGGTGAACAGTTTGATGAGGTGTTCAAGTAATAAAAAATAATTTAAGAGGTAGGGAAGCTACCCACTTGGGCCTTTGAATTACAGGTCTTGGGGTGAGAAGTGGGGATGGGAAGGCAAGCATCAGAGCTAAGAAAAGCCATGCATTTAGTCTCTATGGGCCAGATCTTTGCATTTTTTTCTCACTTTTCATTGCTTAGATAATTGATTTCAGTGATTTATCTAAAGATTCTTACTTCTCCAAGCATTCTCCATTCTGCCATAGTTACCTTCCTAAAGTACAATGTGAATCATTTTACTCCCTTTCGCAAAAACCTGCAATGGCCATTTTGTCAATAGAAAAAAAAAAGTCCAACTCTTTAATATGCTTTGGTCATAAACAGCCTTTACCAGGTTTATAGTAATAGGTAACATGTAATGGTTAGCTCTTGACACAGTGATCAAGACTTGGAGTCACAGCTACACAACTTACTAGCTATGAGATCTTGGACAGGGTTATGTAGCCTCTAAGCCTCAGTATCCTTTGTAAAATGGGAAGAGTAATAGTATCTAACTTATTGGGCTCATGTAAAGATTAAATGAGAGTAAATGAATGAAATTTCCAACTTCTCTCATATGCCACTCTAGCATAGCCTCAGTTTCTCACATTTGTCATTCATTGTCTTAGCCTTGCCTCTATTTTCCCAGCTACATGTGTCTCTCCCATGCCAAAACCCTCCACCCATGTTCTCTTTTGATATCGGAATATAGTATATATAAATGTTAACTATTCAAACTCTAAGTATTAATTTTTATTTAAAAAATATTTTTCCCTAAATACCTATGGCATAGTAGAACAATCTCACTGTTAATTTGGTTTCTGTGACATAATATGATAGAAAAATTATTCTCTTAGATACTGTCAGCTGAGATTTTTAAAGCAAATTTATTTTACGATTATAAAAGAGATATAAAAACATTATAATACCTTGGAAAAGAGAGAAAAGCACGGCATATTCCACCTATCAAGCATGAGCCTGTTCTCTAAGGCCTTGCTACTCAAAGTGTAGTCTGGGCCAGAAGTATCTGCATCAGTTAGAAGCTTGTTGAATATGTAGAACATCATGTCCATCTCAAACTGATTTAATCAGAATATGATTGATTTACATATTAATTTCTGAAAAGCATTGCTCTAAGACACTACTTACAGCCCAGCAGAGCATGACATTTACCAAGACTATTTACCAGGCATCTCCCTCCTTCCAATAAATAGTGAGCACCTTCTATATGCCAAGTTCTGTACTAGATACTGTGTTTTTATCTGCTAGATATTTCCCAGGACTGACTCAGGAATATATGGAAAAAGTGTTGCCCTCCTTTTGAATTGTTTCCTTAGGCAAATCAAGTTACTGTAAATTTAAAAGCTGCCAATTTCAGATAGGTGCAAATCATCTCATTCTGAAGTGGCTCTACTTGCTTTCAAGTTCTCAGTGATGTTGCTAAGTCTCTAAAGTTTGATGCTTTCTAAATATTGCTCATTCCTTTCATTAACAGCTGAAAAATAAAGGGAAAAAAAGGCACTAAAATTAACATTTCACAGTAAAGCCTAAAGAACACATTGTGTTTGCCTTAGACGGCTTCCATAAAGTTTTATGTTTGGAAATTTGGGGCTAAAGGGAAGCCTTGAAAGTTGACACTTTAAAAATAAATCTTAAGATATTACTTCACAGAGTGATTTTTCTAGGGGAGTGGGTGGGAAGAAAAAAAAAACAAAAACATTGATGCAAACAGGTAGGTGACATACTCCCAATATCCTGCGGTGTACCTGAAAACAAAGAATACTATGTTTATACCAAAGAACCCTTTTAAGCATAAGAAGATATATGAAAAATATTACATACAAGTGATACTTAACATACAAGTTTCTTAACATACAAGTGATACTCCTCCAGACCAAACCAAACAAACAAACAAACAAAATAGGAATATTATGCAGCAAACTAGGTTTAAATAAATGTTAAGAATAGCCTGGAAGAGGAAATTTTAATAAGATGTCAAAAGTGGCCACTACGCAGCAGGAGTTATGTGTATAGAAAGGTGGTTTGGGGCCAGGGAGATGAGGTGAGGCCATTTGGTGATTAAATGTGAGCTGACCTACAGATCTGTACATGAGCCTTCAGTCTTGTCTTAGCTCAAGCCAATGCTTTCTTTTCCCATAAGGTCCTCCTGAGTTACGGAGGACCTGCCTGGCCTGAAGCCCCTCCAGGACCCTACCATCAAGTCCAGGGTGCTTTTCTTGATTTGTCTGTTTGCCAAGATGTCCCTGTGATTTTCATGTGCAAAGTCCTCAGATCAGCAGAGACCTCATATTTTCCTCGTATTACAGAAAAGTACTATTTGAAGGAGTAGGGAACACTGCAGAAAGCAGGGAAATGGGTTTGTGTGCCTTTGAGCCTCCATACTAGCAGGCTTCGTTCCAAAATGGGATTTCCAATAGTGCTACCACATTCAGCTCCCTGAATGCTTCCAGACTTTCATTTCATCTATTCAAGCGAATTATATTAGCAACCCTCCCTGCCTAGTGGGGGGTACTGTGAAGAGCAAATGGGATAAGGAATTTGAAAGAAGGTTCCAAACAACATTACAATACAAATATGTTTCATTATTGCCTCCTCTGTAAAATGGGAATAACAGCACGGAACTGCGCAGTGATGTGTAGGTGAAGTTTAATTATGTAATGCCTGGGAACTAGCCCTGGAGAACACTGGGAAATCGATTTTACTGAAGTAAAGTCCCCGGTAAACAGCTACAAATATCTCCTTGTGTTTGTAGACACGTTCTCTGGATAGGTTGAGGTCTTCCGCACTAGGTCTGAGACCGCTTTAGTGGTCACAAAAAAACTCCTACAGGACTTGGTCCCTCGGTTCGGTCTGCCCTTAACGCTGGGATCGGACAATGGGCCAGCCTTCACAGCACAAATTTCTCAGAGCGTAGCCAGGGTGCTGGATATATCCTGGAAATTACACTGTGCCTATCGTCCCCAGAGTTCAGGACAGGTTGAGCGGATGAACTCCAGTTTCTTAAAAGAAACCCTAACAAAGTTTATCCTAGAGACCGGTGAAAACTGGGTCAGCCTGCCTCCTTTTGTCCTCCTCTGCGTCCAATGCAGCCCCTATCAGAAAGGTTTCTCCCCCTTTGAAATCATGTTTGGCAGGCCTCCTCCCCTACTCCCCAAACCAGCAAATACCATGCAGGCAGAAATCCTAATCCTTAACCCTTACAGTCCTCCTTAAGTCCTTACAGGTGCTCCAGTCTGTTCAATCCCAGGTGCACCAGCTCATCAGAGACACTCGTCCCACACCGGTGGGCCTCACGGACCAACAAACGCATTCCTTCCAGCCTGGAGACTCGGTCCTAGTTAAAAGGTTCACTACCTCTGGCCTCACCCCCCGTTGGGAGAGGACCCTACATGGTTATCCTAACTACCCCCACCGCACTCAAAGTGGACGGACAAACAGCTTGGATTCCCCACACCCACGCCAAGACTGCCCCACCAGAAGAACAACGGAGTGTCAACCACTCACCCCCGAATCTGCTAAAGCTAAGACTTGTACGCGCGATCACCACCCTCGCCTCCCTAACCCGTGCTGTAAACCTCCATGGCAGACCCCCCCACCCCGCCCCGCTTCCTTAGAGCCTACTTACTTTCAATGGGTACTTATTGAAGGCTCCACTGGAGAATATGTTAGTGCTCGAACAGGACACATATCCACCCTAGTCAACTTTACCCTTGAGCACTCCCCAAAAAGCCCCGTAACCTTCTTCCTAGATCTTTGCGATATCGTAGGCCCCAAGCTTAAAAAACTCCCATCTGAGTCACTCCCTACCATGCCTCGTGCAGGAGCTATAATTTCGCATAAAATAAAGAAAAATAGTTGGGGCTGTGGTAGTACAGAACAGAAAGAAGTCCTCCAGGGAAAGGTCTTTACCTACGCCCAAGCTCTACTAGCCAACTGAGATGGAACTGTAAAAACTTAAATGAGTACCTTTGCTCTCACTGGGGATGTAAGACCATCTCCACTCTATCAGGATACACCAAAAACATAGATTCCTTCATTTCTTTCCAATGAGCGTCCTCCCCAAACCCATGCTCTGCCGCCGGCACTTGTAGCCCACTCAGAATAACTATACTGAACCCTGACAGTAGATGGAACACAGGACGTACCTGTGGTATCAAACCATATGTGTCAGGATGGGACTGGGAAAATATCTTCACCATCCAGCACATGGCCCCATCATGACCCAACCGCCCTATAGGACAAATTGCCGAAGTCATACGGCCCCCAAAACCTCTCCCCAAAACCCACAAATTCCATTCTCCTACCCTTGCTTCTCCTAACCTCACCCTTCCCACCACATCCCCAACAGTGGCGACTTTAACCATAGAAGATTTAAACCTCCTAGATATGCTGTCCTCAACACACCACCTACTTAACCAGTCCAACCCGAACGTGGGTGCAGACTGTTGGTTATACTTAAACTCGCAGCCACCTTTTAACACAGGCTTAGCAGCACAGTTGTCCATAATCCCCTCCAACATCCCCTGCTCTGAAACCAAGTTCCACCTGACCCTGGGCGATCTAGAAGGAAAAGGTGAGTGCTATCATTTCCCTAATTATACCCTCACTAACTCCCCATATGCTGTAATAAAACCCTTCCTTTGAGCTATAATGGAACAACTCTTTACTGCCCCAAACTCATCGTAGCTAGCCTGCACTTTCCGTCTTACTGCATTTCCACTTACCAGTTCAACAATTTCTCTGACCCCGTACTGTGCACACCCGTATATATCTTGCCCCGTCTAGATATCTACAATGGACAACAAGGTCCTGCTGTTACTAGGACTTGTGTTTGGCCCTTGAGTTGCTCAAGATAATCCAGTCAAGAATTAACTGTAATACTAATGATCCTAAGATCCCAGTATGAATCCTTAAGCCAAACTGACCAGTTTTAATAGAAGAATCAACGATTTGACTCATGTACTAAATAACGGGGGAATGAGAGAGGCACAAAAAACAAAAACAAAAAGCTTAAGCACTGCCATCTTATAGAAAAGCCACCTGGGCCCTGGGCAGAGGGGTAGTTCTCAGAACTGTTATTATATTGTAATTCTCAGAATTGTTATTTTCTAAGGTTAAATATTTTCCACTATTGCCTATCCCCTTGCAAAAAACCGCTGACTTTTGCTTCTGTACAAACAGCTTGCCTTAAACAACCCCTGAGCCCACCGGGAACAAGGATATGGTTTTACAGCTTAAATACCTTGCTTGCTCCCCGAGTTCGGGGCCACGGGCTGGAGAGACATGAGTCCTCCGTGGCCGCCGGCAATAAAGACCCTGCAATTTGGCATACTTTTGTCTTGGTGTTGATCTTCTTTGCTCGCTCTGGTACGACAATACAGCACCTTTCTCGGCCTCTTACTATTATATTTCTGCTGCTTCTGTGGTTTACAGAAAATGTAACCCTTTCCGTGTGTACGCGCGTGTGCGTGTGTGTGAAAGAAACATTTGTGGTCGCGGTGAACATCCGAGTGCTGACTGTGTGAGGGGCTGGAGGAAAGAGGACTTATCCGAGGACTTATCTGAGGACCGACTGACCGAAGCCTGCAAGTTTCCACGAACGCAGACGCCGCCGCGGCTTCTCTCCACACACACAGGAAGACAGGAGTCAGGGAGGGAGGAGACTGAAAAGCAGGGGAGACGTGGGAGCGGGACAGAGGGGCAGCCCGGAGGGCGCCGGCCAATCGGAGCGCGCTCCGCCAGCGACCAATCACGGGCCGCCTAGCCCGGCAAATCTGCCCGGCAGTGAGGGGCGGGGCTGCCGGGAGTCGGGGTGCCGCCGGCTGCACTTCTGTGTGTCTTTCAGGAAACCACAGGACAGGGGGCGTCTGTGCGGAGAAGCGGGGGTGGTGAGTAGCAGGCAGGCCCAGCTTGTGTACCAGCCCAGAGACGTATATAGAAACATAAATCAGGCTAGAGCCAGCGCGCCCGGGCGCGCACATGTGTATGGACCCGCAGGCATGTCTGTACACTGGGTGGGCACCTGTCTCGTGAGGGGCTCCGGGCGTGGCTGCTCCTCGGACTTTCAGTTTGTGTAAGATTCATCTTTAGGGGCCTACCTTCCCCCATCTCCAGAGGGGAACGTAAGAAGTTTAACAGAGCTAGGACTGAGCAGATTAAGGGAGTGGAGCCGAGGCCGGGCCGGAGAGAGTGGGTACTGCGGGTGCTAGTGGGTAGGGATCCATCTGTTTGCCCCGTCTCCCTGCAAGAAAGGCATTTTGGAAAGACTGGCGTGGCAAGCGTCGCCCTGAAACGTCCACAGAGCCCGAGAAGTGATGATCACTGAGTGAGTGGCACTGGGCTGAGACTGGCCAGTTCCTTAACGACAGGGATGCTAGCAGTTAGGAAGGCTAGGAGGAAACTCAGGATGGGGACCATCTGCTCCCCCAACCCCAGCGGGACAAAGACATCGACGGAGGTCTGCAATGCCGACTGGATGGCCTCGCTCCCCCCTCACCTCCACAACCTCCCCCTTTCCAATCTGGCAATCCCAGGTATTCCTACTCGTTCCCACCGTGTTTAGTTCTGCCATTTTAGTGTTGTTAAGGGGTTGGGTCGCTTTTCTTTTGTGCTAAGAAATTGTCAGTGACCCCTCTTTATTTCCAAACCAAAAACTTAACACTGAGGCAGCTGCTTTAAAGAGATTTCTGTGCACTACATCATTGGTAAAAGGACTCATGAGAATGGAAGCATCATTGTTTTTGCTTGTGGTTTCTTGTTTGTTTGTTTTTTGCTTATATTTGTTAGCCCCATTCTAAGAATATTATCCTTTTTACTGTTGTTATGTGTATGTGAGGGGTGCATTAACTTAAATCACTTGAAGGAGACATCAAAGGTAATGAATTAAAAGTCAAGAACAGTTTTAGATCTGGATCAAAATTAAAACTGGAAAATATTTTCTTTCTCATTTATCTGACCTTGTGTATTGGAGAAACAAAAAATGAATAAGCATTAGAGAATACGTTCAGAATTAGAACTGAGTATAAAGACACATTTTTGTTGTTAGAAAAGCGAGAATAGAGAATACTAACTCTCATTACCGGCAGTCATTAGGCATGATGAGGTGGTGGTGTTTGAAGCTTTGTCTCTCTCTCTATATGTATGTTTACAGGTGTCTGCCTGACTGATTTAGAACTGCAGCCTTGAAAAGCACTTCTGCTCCAGCCACTGTCTCTCTGCTGGAGGTTTTATGCCTTGACAGCATTTGTTAAATGTGTCCTCTTCCTTCCACTCAGAAGGTGGTTAATGTATGATTTCTAGGGAAGGATATTTGGACAGTGAGTTTGGTCTGGTGTGCTGAGCATGTCCTACAGTGCTGATACTGGAAAGCACTCCTAGAAGCAGGGGATGGACTACTGCCAATTCTTTCTTTCACTTGGACACATAACAATTGAAGTTCACCCCTAGACTACCAGGCAAACTCCCAAGCATTCCCTAGACTCGTCTGGGTTTTTTACTTTTTTTTTTTTTCCTTGCGGTTTGGTTGGTTTTTTTGTTTGTTTGTTTTTGGTGGCTGAAAAGATTACCTCATGCAACTCCTGATCTTTGCTTTCTGTGCATGAGAAAGAGCAATGCTGGCTTCAAATGCAGGCTTTTCTTTACTCACCTCTTCTTTTGGATGTCTTCCAGGTTCATTGTCCTCATGGACCCAGGTTGCTTTTGAGCAAGGAGAGGGTTGCAAAATTTTTTTATAGTTATGTTACATATGTTTTATCATCCATTGACTAGAGCTTCTTGGGAAATGCCAGATGGGCATGCTTCAGAACAGGTCTTTTCCATGTTTAATTGGCGCCTGTGGAGTTGTCACTAAAATCATGCATGGGCCACTTTTAACATTAGTCATTTGCCTTCAGGCCTTCTGATGGAATTATTTTGTTGAGTGATACAGCAGGTAGTATGTGTTTGCAAATAAAATGGCATCTTAGGCAGGCCCTAAATGGCTGTGTCATTCAGGGTATGTCCGGGGTAGGTTGGGGCTTCCTCCTTCCTTGTTGTACTTTGGACAGCTCAAACCATAACAGCAGCTCTGCTAGTGGCTTGGCTTGGCTGTGTATTCTGACTCTGTGACTGGAGAAAGGAGCTGGGCATTTGTTCTGTGATCCATAGGATATCTCACAGTTACTAAAATTGCTGGGATAGTTGGGGAGCAAATAGCTGGGGCCTACTGCTGAAACTGGAAATTATATGATTAGCCACCATGGGAATCACAAGAATTTTTTTACCCTGCTTTGTGAAGTCTGGTCATGCTAAGCAAAAAGAAAAAAAAATGGCCTTGACTCCTCAAAATATCCTAAATTCACTACTGTGAAATGCTATTTTCTCAGCAGTGGAAGGGACATTAAGTGTATGTATGTGTAGGCTCAAGACAGGAAAATCACATATTAAATGCTAGCCATTCATGGACTTCCCCCTACTAGTTCTCTTTCCTCTACCTTGAGCTTAATACTCACCAGGTAAATACTAGCAGTCAAGTTCTACCAATCCTTGCTGAGAAATCCTGAAATATAGAAGGCATTTAAGAAATGGGGGCCATCATCGCCCTCCCACGTCCTCTCTAACTCTTCCCTGGTATCATCTGCATCATAATAGCTGTTATTTGCCAAGCACTAGCACACAGCACCCACTGGTGTACATTACCTCCAATCCTCATAACTCCATGAAGTGGGTATTAACATCCTCAGTTTAGAATTAAGGAAATTATTGTTCAAAGAAGTTAAGTAATTTTCTCAAGATCACACAAATAGTAAGTGGTACAGCTTGTATTTAAGCCCCTGTGGAGCTGGAAAACCCAGGCTCTGTCTCTGTGCCCCTGAAGGGTCCTTGGGAGTGGCAGAGCAGTGGGAGTAGTTCCTAACTGAAAGCCAGTTTCTTCAGACCATCCTCTGCAGTGAATGAAAGAGGTTTTAAAAGCAAGTGTTATTAATCTAAGTGATTATCACTTCTAATATATAGGTAGATATATACATATTATATGCACATATATGTAGATATACACCTATTATATATACATATAATTGTGATATATGTAGATATGTACATATTATATATACATATATATGTACATATATACATACTATGTATACATATGCCTGTTTAGAAGTGGAACGCAGTAACTTTTAAATTCAATTTTAGTGCTTCAACCTGTTGTGCGTGTGTGTGTGTGTGTGTGTGTGTGTGTGTGTGTGCATGCGTGCATGCGCCCACATGCCCCATCTGGGGCATCTATAGGACAGAGTCAGATCTATCAGGATGGTGATAGGACAGTGGGGACATGGGAAAGGGAAGGGAAAACATAAGCCTTCTGGTAATAATAGCAGAACTGAGATGGAGTAAACTGTGTCACATTTGAGTGCACCTGCTGCATTTGCCTGTCGTGATGGGAGAGAACATATGTGAATGTGCACCTCTCAGCAGAGCCTTGATGTATTATTTTACTTCTGCAACTGTTAAGAACACCTGTTAATGACGAGTAACACCAAACATATTAAAATATCTTGGAAAAGAACCTCAAAATACTTCTCATTGCTAACTGTATAGAATCATTTGATGTCTGAAGGATAAAGGATCCAGACATCACAAAAGTCAGATTTTTTAATTAAAGCTTAAAACTCTACAACATTTTCACTGATGTTTGTGAAAGCATGATATTCTCTGTGGACAAATGGACTAATGGGAAAAACATTTCTCTATAATGTATACTGCTTTTCAATGAATTTTTTTCTGTGTACATTTTAATGCTATTCCATTTTTTATAAAAATGCATCTTTCTTTCTTATTAAAGGTAAACTAGTTGGTTTACATTTGGGGAAGTTTCTATTGGGAAGAGCCTTGAACCTAAGGGTTGTGAAATTTATTGTTGATTCTTGCCATGTAGTATTGAAGAAGTATCCAGATTTCTCAGGACATAGTGTCTTCATTTGTAATTAAGATATTGGGTTAAATTAAATATAGAGTCCTTTCCAGATTAAAAATTGTATGATTAATTTGAGTTTTTTTGTTTTATTTTGTTGCCTGTTCTTTGTCCAATGTAGAAACAGCTGGAAGGAATGATTGGGTCATTTTAGGTCTAAAAGCTATTTGTTGTATGCTTCTTCAAAACAAGAAAATGTGCAAACAAGGATTCACAACTGCCAGAAGGAAGTAGGGTCTATTCACTTTAGCCTCTTAAAAGTGGCTGTAGATTACTTGACGTAAATGAACTTTTACCTCACCAGACCCTCTATAGAGATCATATATATATATATATATATGTATATATATATATATATACACACACACACACACACCTTCATCACACAGTTTTTTTAAAAAACAAACTAATTAGAATAAATTTTAAATGAGAAACACAAATAACGTGTTACAGAAGCACACAGAATGGAAAGATTAATTCCAACTTCTGGAATTTGGAATTAATTAGGAACTACCTTGTTGAGAAAATAGCATTCGATCTAGAATTTGAGGAGTGGTCAGGACTTCAAGGGATATGGCTTGAGGGTCAGGGTTGGAAAAGGGCATTTGCAGGTGGAATTAACCAATTGAGCTAGTAAATGGGGGTATATGAGGGAACTGGCTAGAGGACACCCTCTCTGGTTACAGTATCTATAACCAGATACTGTAGTTACGCCCTCTATATCCCTGTTACAGTATCTTTGTCGTAGTACTTCTCAACACATTGTTATTTTTAAGTGTATGTTTTTCCCATGTGAACAACTTGTCAGTGGAAAATATCTTATTTTTCTTTGTAATTCTAAATCCCAGTAGAAGGTAGCAGCACAGTCATTGGTGACAGCTGAGTGAATAATTGAAAGTATGGAAAGTCTGGAATAAGAATGCTAGAAACATGGTTTACAGCCACCATCATTTTTCGTGGTGATCAGAGCTGAACTGGGTAGATTGGTTAAATTCAACTTTCACAAATAGCCACATGAAACCATATGAAGATTTTCCAATCCATTTCTTGTTATTGCACATAATATTCCTGAAGATTAGGCTTGACAAGGTTCATCACTAAGCCCCCATTAGAAATGAAAATTTTGAGGCGAAGTGAAATGGTTACAAGAGTCAGAAGCAGAGCTCTGGTGTAACTTCTTTTCTAGGAACAGTTCTTTCACCCACCATCGCTCCTGCCTTCCCTCTTCCCGTGTCAGATTAGAGCTTTTCATCTTTGCTGCCTGGCTGCGGCCTCTCCCAGATCCCATTTCCTGTTCCCCTCTTTACCTTCTTTCCACTGACCTGACCTGGTCCCCGGCCTTCCCTTGCCAGGGTCAACCTTCTGCAGGTGCTCCTTACTGCTCTCCAATTCCCAATGATTCTCTGTTCTCATGTTGCTAGTGATCATTCCCTTCTCTTTTTTCCTGCCTTTCTGGAATCTTATCCTTTTCTAGGAGTTTTGCTCTTGAGCACTTGGAGATTTCTGTAGGTCTTGTTCCTGTGGCCCCAACACCCTCTTCCCACATGTGTGACATGGAGACAAAATCACTTAGTGGAGCAGAATGGAGTCATTACTCTGATCTTGCTTCTGAAAGTTGAACCAGATCTGGCACATCTAAAAGAGATTTGGGGACCACCCCAAAAGGGCACAAAATAAATAGTGTAACAAGTTTTGGTTGGCTCTACTTTGAGGATAGCATGAATCATGAGTTGGCCCTAAAACAAATCCATTCTCCTACAGGATTTGAGGTTGTGGGAAACGAAGGACCAAGCTGAATCTACTAAGGCTGACTCAATTATGGAAAAAAAAAATCATACAAGACCAAAATGGTCTCTTAAATGGGACTAGTTTATTTTTGTTTTGTTTCTCTTTTTTTCCCTCTGGGTGGCCATGGTGAAGAATAAAAAGAAGCTATGACTGTGGTGGTCCCATTAGTAGGTTTCACTTCTAAGAAGGCTCATCTAGCCCTCTCTCCTCCCACAAATTACAAAAGCCACAAAGAATTCTAGAATCACACATCTATGAAAAGAAAGATCGTAGATTGGTTAAGAATGTGAATGCTACAGCCAGACTGTCTAGATTTAGATACTGACTCTGCCCTTTACAAGCACTATGACTTTGGACAAATTACTTAACCTTTCTGTGCCTCAGTGTCCTTCTCTGTAACACAGAGGTAATCTGTGCACCACCTCATTTTTTTAGTGTGAGAAATAAATTAATTCATATGGTACACTTTCTATCACAAAATAAGCACTATAAAATAACAATTGTTATGATGTATCTTTTTAAAAAGTCAATCATAACATTCATTTATTGAAAGCCTGTGCCTAGAATGGACAAGAAAAAAGAGGTGTAAGATGCAGTTCCTACCCTCAGGTAATTTACAATCTAGTGAAGGAGCTGACTGTTCACATAAACTATCTGACTCGGTGTTCCCTGTCCGATTCTATTAGGGTAACTTGAATGGTTACCCTGAAAAAGAAGCTTTATTGTTAAGGGAAGGATACACGTAGGGTTGCCCAGGATGTGAGTGCCACAGGTGTCTTAGATGCAATACGAGGGTAGCTGATCAAGAGAGCCAGAAAACTTTCTTTAGTTATTTACTCTGCCCTGTCCCATCCCAAATTCAGTTGTCAGACTTTGTCACCCAGACATCCAAAGCCTTGGGAAAAACTCAGCCCTCCGTGACAGAAGCATGTTGTTAACTCTGTTCTGCTCTTCTCATTTCCTCATCACTTGCCCTCCTAACCCAGCCATTTTGTTCCTAGCGCAAGAGTGGGAATATTACAAAATGCTTTCCTTTGAACAAATACTTATACATATCTTCTAATTCCTTCCCCAGCTATTGGAATAATAGCTTCATCATCCCTCCAAATACATGCATCACCCACACAGGCAACACATATACACCACCCAAATACACTCACATGCACAGATACTTAGCTATGACCTTAGCCTCAGCTTCAACCTGCATTGGGCCCAAATTTCAATTCCTGCTATTGTTTACCAGTCATAAACATCTTGTAAAACATGCCTACTGACATTTCAGACCCTTGGAGTGTGCTGCTTCCACCTGCAAGCTCCTCTCTCAGACATGCTTCTGAAGCTGACGAGTTGGTTTCTAACACGTGATCTGACCTGACCTCCACTAGATGTGACAGGTAGCTTCTACATCTCTCTCCTGCCTCTAGGAATTTATGAGCACAGGTACACTAAAGGTACTGCTAGTGAAGTGCTTTCTTGTCTTGTAGCTTTGCCTCCGGGAAAATCGCAAACCACTTTGCCAATGCTGACTAACCCCAATTAGAGTTTCAAACTAGGCCTGCAGAGGAGGGATTATTTGTAGACATTGTAATAGGTGGGTGTGTTTGTGTGTATGAAAAGAATTTGAACAGGCATCGAGAACCAAATTTAGGTGGAGGAGATATGTGCCTAAATTTGTTTTAGTATTTACATTTGTGGTTAAGCAGGAGTCCTTCCACCTTCTCTCTTGTGTCGTTAAACATCGATAGGAATTTGGATTATATTGCTGAACACTGTGAGGATCAAAGTACATGGGAGGATTATATTAGTAGGTTTCTAGGTAACTTCAAGATAAAACAGGTTGAACTACAGAGACCTGCCTTGCTCTAAGGGGGATGTCTAGGTTATTTCATCTATGAAACACAGGCAGTCTTTACTAAGCAGCTAAATAAGAAAATAACAGATTGGGGTTTTTTTGTTAATGTCCAATTACTCTAGAACTGTCAGCTGTAAAGTATCATTTCTTCTTAGAGAATATCTATCAGTATTTTTATTTTTGTTCAGGCCTGACAAGATGAAAATAAAGGAAAAAATAGGACCCATTTGTGTGCTATAATGCAAATATGTTAGAGTGTGGTAGCAGTCTGCAGTAATGGTGGAACTGAAAAATTCCTAGGCCCTGTCAGACTGAGATGAATATTTTATGAACATGCATGATTTGAAGGCTTATATATGAAAAGCGTTGTTTTTAAAGTGGAATTGAATCCAGATACACCACTCCCCAAATAAATGTCAAGCAGAGAAAGGTGAAAACAGTGTTCTCGTCCATCCTCCCCAGGTTTGAGTTTAGGTCATCATCTTGGCAGTAGGTGTCCATATGGACCCTCACAAGAATTATATGAGTGTGTTGTGTTCATTCGGCTTAAAATATACATCAGTGCCTGCTTACTCCTTTTGCTTCTTTTAGTTCTCTTTGCCTATATTTAAAAATTTGTATTCATTTAAAGGAAAGTTATCAACTCAAAAGGTATTTACTGAATGTCCTTTTGTGCCAGGTACTGTGTTAAATCAGGTGATAATACAGATCAATAAGATTATTCTCCCTGTTCTTCATGAAAATATGACCTTGGAAGGAAGCCAAAATTCAAACACGATAGAGAAAATGCATGAGGTCTGTAGCACTCAGAAAACCAATACCCAATTCTGTTACTGATAGTAGAAGGAAAGCTTGGTGGGTTGGACTTCCAAGAGAACTCTTGGGTCGAAATATAAAGAGTGAGGAATAGAAAGCCAGGTGTCCCAGTGCAGAGGGATTGAGGAGTCAGAGAGTATGGTGACCTTGAGGAAAGCCAGGCAGTCTTGTGTGGTTACAGCATGGATTTTATTTAAATAAAGGAAGAAATATGAGGCTGGAAAAGTAGGCAAGAACTACATCCTAATGAGCCTTATATGCCATGCCAAGATTGAATGTCATCTTGATGGCAAAAGGCAGCCATTGAAAGAGTTGGTCAGAAATGGGTGGTAAAGCCCCTTAAATGACTGCATAAGAGTGAACTGAAACAAAATGACCCAGCAGTTATTAGGGATACTGTGGGTTAAGATGAGAAACTCATTGTTTCTTTCCCTCTACTCATCACATGTATGTTAATTTTTTTTTTTTCATATACTGGGCTCTCTCCGAGGCACTAGTGATTCAGTGATGATCAATACAGACATGGTCCTTGCCTTCAAAGAGCTGACAGTCTAGTTGGAGAAATGGACATTTAATCAAGCAGTTGTAACACCATAGGCTATGTACGATGACTAGAGAGGTATACATTACTGATGGAAGAAGCATAAGCAAGGGCATCTTAACAAGACTGGGGAGTCCAGGGAGGCCTCCGAGAGGAAGTTATGAATAAACTAAACTCTGAAGAATACACAGACATTAGCCCCCCAGGATAAGACGAACAGAGTAAGCATGCTCTAGGAGGGGAAATAAAATGGGTGAGGATCTTGAAGAGAGGGAATGGCCCATTTAACAAACCTATATATTTCATTATGGTTGTACTATGGGTTGCAAGGAGGAGAATGTCAGGGAAGAAAGTGACAACATAATTAGAGGTCTTAAAAGTCATGTTAAAGTTATCTAACTTCAGGCTAGGCACAGTGGCTCATGCCTGTAATCCCAGCACTTTGGAAAGCCGAGGCCGGTGGATCACTCTAGGTGAGGAGTTTGAGAGTAGCCTGGCCAACATGATGAAAGCCCAACTCTAATAAAAATACAAAAATTAGCAAGGCATGATGGTGGGTGCCTGTAATCCCAGCTACTTGGGAGACTGAGGCAGGAGAATCACTTGAACCCAGGAGGCAGAGGTTGCAGAGAGCCGAGATCGCACCTCTGCACTCCAACCTGAGCAACAGAGAAGATTCTATCTTAAAAAAAAAAAGTTATCTAACTTTACCTGAACAGGAGTGGGAAGGGTTTTAAGCATGCAAATCACAAGATCAACTTTGTGTTTTGGAAAGATCACTCTCACTGCAGCACAAAATATATGGGAACCAGGAAGTACTGTAATCAAGGGGACCAATTAGGTTGCTATGAGGTCATTCAAATGGGAGGTGAGGCTGACCTGAGGAGGAGGGTAACAGCATGGAGGAAGAAAAAGAGAACAGCCTCAGGAGCTATTTAGAAGGAAGTGTCAGCAGGACTTGGCGATTACTTGGAGGGCAAAAGAGAAGGTGAAGCCAGCTTGGGTGAGTGAGAGGAAGTTGATGGCATTCCCAGGAGTATGGATAAAGAAGGAGCAGGTTTAGAGGTGGTGGAAGGAAGCCGAGGTGCTTAGTTTGAGGCACCTGTGGGACACTTCAGAACTGGGAGAAGGGCACAGGTGGCACACAGTGGAGATGGTTTTAGAGCTAAATCTTCACATTTCACAATTTGCCCAACATTCTACCCTCACCCACAGATACTATTATATCCAATATCAGATGGTTTGAGTTTAAAGCTGATAGCCTCATTTTTTAGATTATGTCTTTTAGATTTTAACAAGGATTGTGCTTCTTTTAGAAAATTTGTCCTGAGTTTCTTTTAGAAAATTTGTCCTGGGAGTTGTCCCAGAGAGGTGCCCCTTCGTGTTCGTCTAGTGTCTAGTGTTCTGCCTGTTCTGTCTGAATTGTCTCTTGGCAGCTCAGTTGTGAGTGTAGGCATTAGCTTGTGTATACTATGCCGTAAACCAGCTGTGAAATGGAAACCTTTAGTTGCTTTACCACAATCATCAAACACGATTTATTTCATACACAGATATCTCGGGTTGCACCAATAGGCTCAATAAAAGCACGAGAATTTTACAGTAGAATAGTTCATTTAATGTAACTTTTTCTCCTACCCTAAACATTTTTCTGGTTTCTCCTAAAGCTTATTATTATTCTTTCTTTAGTGTTTACAAAAAGGGTGTTAAAAAAAAAATCTCAGAGCTGAGAAGGCTCCTTAGGGAATTACCAAGTGCCTCTTGTGAGGAGTTACTTAACAAAAAGATGATGCCAACTATTTGGAAACAGAGCAGTATGCACAATAGCAAAATAGAAGATGAATTTCTCATGAATGAATCATCTACAATATCTTATTTGGAGTAGGGATTGGGGTCTATTGGACAATTGAAGAAGAGAAACTCTTTCAAAAGAGAATAAGAACCCCTGCTCATGTACAGGGCTTTAAAATGCCCCCTACACATGGGATTGAAAACACTTTGACTCATATAAATCACAGGACGTTGGAGCTGACTTGGAGAATACCTAAGGCAATGGAATCCTTATTGTGCCTTGCAGAGCAGGGTAGGTTTTTTACCCCCTTGGTGCCCCTCTGGTCACCTCAGGAAAAGGGGTAGAGACTGCCGGGGAGAAACTTCAACTAGAGCAGGTCTGGTTGCGTTTGTTTCACACATAGTTACTTCATTTGAAAGTATTGCAGGTCTAAGAAGTACCCTGAAAACCTCTGATTTACTCCATTTATCTACAGCCTCATCCAGCCAGTTGCAGGGGTAGACCAAGACTGACTCTTTTAATTCCCAGGCTATCTCTCCTCAAACAGTGAGAGGCCCCTTGGCTTCTCAGCACATAAAAAAAGAACAAGTTGATCCACATCCTCTGCTTCCAAGTATTCTGCCTTAAACAGTTGCTTTGTTGCATTGTGGATAATTATGAATTCAGTAGGCAACTGATTAAAAATTAAATTGGCCACATGGCTCTCTCAGATTTTGCAGGCAGTTTGATGGTTATTATTAATACTCTTCCACACACCTCATGGAAAATAAACAAGTCTGATAGGTTGAGAAGAAGGTTTACAGATGTTATCTTTGGTTCAAGGGACTACTAAATGGCCTCCTGATCTGGAATGTTGGACTCATAATGACTAAATTTGTATACCCTAAAGATGCCTCAGCCTTTCTGCACTTATTAATATGGAGTCAAGTTATCTATAAATGTTGCATTTTTCTCAAGGACCTAATTCAGAAGTGTGAGATTGGTGGCTCCAAAGAGATATTATTAGAAGATAATTTATGCAAGCATAAGTTGCGAGAAATCTACTCTCTGGTACTTTTCCTTTAAAATTGTTCAACGTAATATTTTATTATAGTTGTTCCTTTAGTCATCCTTTCAGGTTAATTTTGTTTCTGTGTTTTCTGACACACTCCTCTTCATTGACCCAGATAACTCCAGCTAGAAGGACAAAGGGAGATAAATGGAGCTAGGGGTAAACAGGTGCAAGGGATGAAAAGGAGCAGGGAGTGAACTCTACCTGTGTAATGTTGGATGGAGCAAATAGAAGTTTGGGAAAGGATCGGGAGACCTAGGCCTACCAGCCTTAGGCAACTCTCTAAGCATCTGTTTATTCAGATATTCATGCTTACATTTATTCTGTATAGATGTATTCAGTACCTACTAAATTGCAGAAACTAAGTATGGAGATAGACATGAATTAGACATGAATCTGCCCTCAAAGGCTTACAGTTAGGTGGCAGAGACAAATGTGGAGATAAATAGCACTCAATGTCCTAGGTTCATCAAGTATCAACTAACTGCCATGGAATCACAGGTGAAAGAGCAGGTCAGTCTGCCTGGTAGAGTTAGGTGAGCTCACAGACTAATGATGGTAATTAAAATGGAAAGGCAAGGGAATGTAAGATTGTCCCCAAGGACTGTAAGGGTTTTTTGTTTTCTTAGACAAATCTTTTGCTATATTCAATAACCATAAGGCATATTTCTCATATAACTTTGTAAATTAATATATTCTTAGCTCAGGCCTCAAATATTTTAATAGGCAAAATTATTATCTGTTCATATCAAATTTATTGTAATATTTGTATGGATTAAATACCTGAGTTGGAATACAAGATGTTTTTCTATGAAAGCCACCCTAAACATCTTCAGCATTTAAGAACACATGTTCATTGTAATGTCTGTTCTTTATGTTTTTTTTTTTTTTTTTTGTGAGACAGGGTCATGCTGTGTCACCAAGGCTAGAGTGCAGTGGCATGATCATGGCTCACTGAAGCCTCGACCTCCTGGGCTCAAGCAGTTCTCCATCTCAGCCTCTGAGTAGCTGAGACTACCAGTGTGTGTCATCACACCTGGCTATTTTTTTTTTTCTAGTAGAGACCAGGTCAGGCTGGTCTCAAACTCCTGAGCTCAAGTGATCCTCCGGCCTTGGCCTCCCAAATGCTGGGATTACAGGCATGAGCCACTGTGCCCATCCTGTTCTTAGATCTTTTATCGTATCTCTATCTTTGTTATTCACACAGGAGGAACTATGAAGAAGTAGCTCAGAGTGTAGGTTGTAGGCTCAAATCCTACCATTAATAGTTGCATGACCTTGAGTAAAAAGCTTCTCCCCGCTGTCTCTTAGTTTTTTCATTTGTAAAATGGAGATAATTATAATATCCATTTCACAATTGCAAAGTTAGAGGAAGCATAAGCCAGAAGACCACCCTCACTCAGACACCAGTTACAGGTTTGGGAGCCTTAAGGTCAGCCTTATGTTTGATCGTTTGCTAGGAAGATTGACAGAACTCATTGAAAGTTGTTACAGTTACTGTTTATTGCTGTGAAAGGATATAGATCAAAATCCACTGAAGGAAGAGGCACATGGGGCAAAGTTCAGAAAAATTCCAAATGTAGAGTTTCCTGTTGTCCTCTCCCTATGGACAGTGTTTCTTTCCTGGTATTGATGTGTGACAGTACCACACAAAGTACTGCTAACCAGGGAAGCTCACCTGAGCTTTGGTGTCCAGAATCTTTTCTGGGCTTCTACATGGCTGACCTTAGTATCCAGCCCCTTCAGAGGTTAAGCCCATACCTATGTGACTCAAATCCTCCACCATAAATTACATCCTTAGACTTTATCTTATGGGCCAAAGCTCTCAGGTAAATAAAGATACTTTTATCACGCAGGACATCCAAGGGCTTAAGCAATTACCTACCAAGGACTGAGGGAAAAGACCATACCTCTTTTTTGGGTAAGGTTAAATTTTTTACTACACCATAAAGTTACTTAAGAATTAAATAAGATAATATATACAATGTAATTAGAATATTGCCTATTGTAAAATAAATATGTTATATACATATATATGTACAGCTATTATTGTTAAACATCTTTTGATTACCTAATATGTACCCAATATCATAATAGCCACTGTAAGAAATTTATAAAAAATGAATAAGATTTATAAAAAATTGAACAAGTCAATAAAAGCAGATGATAAAGAAACAAGCAAACTGTGCTGGGAACTGGAAAGGGAGAGGTTACTTCTAGATGGGGGTTAAGGAACCACTTTAGGAGAAGAGCACCTGTGAGCTGGGCTGTGAGAGACAGGTAGGATTTCAGCATAAGGAGGAAGGACATTCCAGAGACAGGGGAGCAAATGCCCAAAATTAGAGATGAGGAAACAAGGGCACCTTCAGGAAACAGAGGAGGGCTGCCGTGGTTACCTGTAGAAGTAACAGGAGAAGGAAATAGAAAAGATGGGGAAAGACAGACAAGCCAGATGGAGAGAGATTTTCAGCATTATGCTAAGCACTTTGTGGTTTGTGTTGTAGACTTTAGGGAACCAGTGACAATTTTGGGCTTCAAGAAAACCGTGAAAGAAAATATACTGTCCCTGTTATATTCCAGTCTTTGAACACCCTCCCTTCCAATAACCCACCTTCACTTTGCCTGGCCAATTACAATTCAGCTCAGGTATGACCTCTGTGCACATTTCCATTATAGGACACTATATAGCCCATTGGGACTGTTTCCCTCTGCTGTATACAACTGTTTTGTCATTTCTGTATACTTGCTGTCTGGTTCAGAATAAGCACTTTATGATAAAAGTGGAGGGAAAGAAGGAGGGGAGAGACATGGAATCTTGAAATATATCTACAAAGAATTTAAGCATAAAAAACAGATATTTAAAAATCTTTATTTCTAGTTAAGAGAGACTAGGACAGGCTGGAAGCAAGTAATAATGCCTAAGGTAAAAGTAAAACAAAATCTTATAACTGCATTGCAAACTCATCTCAAGATGCCTCAAGGCTTTACGAATAAGAACAAGTATAATAATAATAAAAGAAGCAGAATAATAGCTTGCTTATTTAACACATAGCACTTTCTAGGAGCTCAATATTTCTCTGTTTGATTTATATAAAGCCAGTTAATTCTTATAACAAATTAATGATGTAGGTACTCCTATTATCCCCATTTTACAGATGAAGAAATTCAGGCACAAAGATGTTAAGCAGATTGCCCCCCAAAATCCTGATAACAATACTAGAATTGTAAAAAATTAGGTCGTGGCAAATTCATTTAATTGCATTTGAATAAAAGACATTGATAGAGTTGGAGATTGACCCAGTGTTGGGTTGTAACTTCAGTTGTTTTTGTTGGTTGTAATAATAAAGGGTAATTTTCTTTTCATCTGGTGCCATTTGCTCCCATGTCGGGACTCTAATGCATGAGCACCCATAAGGATGGTTATGTTTGAAGGACTACCACAGAACATGCTGACCTGTTCCGGCAGAACAAGTTACTTTTTTTTTTTTCAAGACCAGACATCTAGGAGGCTTTTTATTAGCTCAGAACAAAAGCAGCCCAGTGGTTAAGTGGTCTGTGTAGTAATCACCCAGCAAGGCTCTGGTACAGAAAAAAAATCTTTCTGGCCTCTGTTCTGCCTCTACACAGAAGGACCAGCATGAGGCTTTAGCAGATGTGTAAGCTCTCAGAACACTGGTCTTCAGGGTGGGGTATGTTTTCATTCACTTTCCCCGTTGGGTGTAACGTACAAATTCCCTTTAAGCCCACCATTTCATGTAATTTAGACTGCTACTTACTGGATTTTCTCTCTTCCTTTTTCCCTTTCCACTGTCAGAACACTTAGCTTAGGCCTTCATTTACAGGAAAGAGAAAAGACCGTTTCTTGTCCTGGAGGGGAACTAGCTAGGAAGCTTCTCTGTATCTTAGCCATTCTTCAATTTTTCAAATTAATCTTAAAATAACCCTGCCCTGTGAAAAATTACAGCCCAACTAGGTAACTATGAATATATTTTTTTCAAAGCCCCAATGACAAACTCCATTAAAATGACCCACAAAATAATGAAACACCAGCCTTTAAAGTGAAGGGCACTATCACATAAATGCTAAACAATAAGCGAACTATTAGCCAATGCGTTTAATCACCGTAGGACAGACCCAAGGCCCATCAGGAAGATGGGCCCTATAAATCTGTGTGAGCGGAAAGAATGTCCCCAGCAATTTGATGAAATTCTCAGATGAGCCAAAAAGCAATAAATATCACTTCAGGCTTGGGAATGATTTGCTTTTAGCAAATATGATGAGTTAAATTTACAGGCATATTTTCTGTTTAAGTATGGTAAGTGTAAAGGAAAAAATATTATTTCTTTGCAGTGATTAAAGTCCTTCCTAAATAGAGTCACAAATGCCTTTAATAAGCTGTTAATAAGTGAAATTATCCAATTCTTAAGATAGAAGAGACTCTAAGTCACATTTCACTCACTTTCCTATGTTTGCAAATGAAGAAACAGAGCTCCAAGTACAAATCTGGAAGCCCAGGTTCACAGAAGTAATCACGGCAGAACCAGCACTGGGATTCCAGCTCAGCTGTAGAATTACAAAGACTGTATCTTCAATTGAGAGAAGGTTAGAGTGCCCTCCTGTGTCCCTGTGTAGAAATTCTGTAGGTCTTCACAAAATTTAAAATAGCTTTAATCTCTTCATCCATCTTCCTGCACTGGGGCAGGGGCCAGGCATTTAGCTCTAAAGAAAAACTCTGCAATCACCAATGTTATTGAAAGTAAATGAGCAATGCCTCGACTTGTTAAATCAGTAAGGACATAGAACTAATATCATCCCTAGAATATCTTTGTGTGCACTGAGGTCTGACAAACCTGGGTCCATGTCCCAGGCAGCCACATGCAATCTTTGTAACCCTGAATGAGTTGCAAAACTAGTCCGAGCCTCAGTTTCTCCATCTGTAAAATGCAGGTAATCACTGTCCTGTAGGATTGTAGCAGAGATCAAATGAGATCATGTAAGTAAAATGTCCAGCCTGGCATTAGGTACATAATAAGCATGCAATAGATTGAAGTTATTTTAGTTATTTTCAGACAAGAGCCCCCACCAGGGTCACCAAAAAAGTTAATGATGAAGGAGCTGAGGTATAAACTCTGGGGAGATAAACTGAATGTTTTGTTTCCAGGGTGCTTTTAGTTATTGGATGAAAAGGTTTCCAAGAGTTTCAGAGCAGAGGAAAAGGAGAGATAATTTTTAAAGAGATATGCACTGAATATGTTATTCCTGAAAAATGAATTTCTCCTTCAGATGGAGAAATTTAAATGGACCTAAGCCACATGGTTTGACCACAGATAGAAGCTCTCTCAGAGTTAACACCTGGCACTAAGGATCCAGCAATTAAAAAAAAAAAAGCCTCTATATGAAAGAAAATATTTGAAAGCCAGATCCTATTTATGTCATTGACCCAGTCTTAGAAGTCTTTATTTATTGAGAGGGTAACCATATTAAAATCAATCAAGAACAGAGGTGAAAAACAATAGCTGGATGAATTCATCCTTTGATTTTAATTTCCTTCAACTCTTCAAGAAACAAGCTATCTCAGCTAAAATGTTCAGCAAAATTGCAGTAAATCAAGTCCTTCAGGCCAGTGAACTTTCAAAGGTTCCCTCCCGCTCTGACCCCGAGTAATTTTCAGTTATCCTTTCCCTATGTGTGGAAGGGAGATATCATTATTTATGATGCAAGGAGACTTGACCTTTAAATGTCAGTGGAAGTGTCGAGTCTGGCCATTCTGTCTATATCTTCCACCAACTTACAGAATTAAGGGAAACAGTCCAATAGCGTGCAAATGGGGAAGAGGGAGGGGGAAAAGGAGCACATCATTTATGCCACCATCTTTTTGTTACATAACCAGGGGAAGAAAGCAAAGGGAGAATGAGGCTGGCCTCTGTTATCTAAATACTTATTCTAGATAGGATAATCACCAGAAGGTTTATATAGATTATTGCACTGCAAGAGCTCATAAAAGGGTGCTCAGAGTTTGTGAGGCTTACCCCTGAGCCCCAGGGGCTTGCTTACCCTTTCCAGTAATCTGTTACCTTTAAATAAGGCAAATGCAGCACAAGGCTGAGGCATTTATTATTTATAGAAAGTTCCTCATCAGACTTATCTGTGGCTGTGGAGGAGCAAAGTCGGAGCCTCTGAGCCTCCGCAGTGATGACCTGCTGCATTCTACCCTAGTGCAGTGCTATTCTGGGCAACGTGAAGCTTAAGCTGGACTCTTTGTGGTTGTAAATTTTTAGTCAACTAATGAAAAGATATCCCGTCTCATACTTGAAATTCGCCTATTTGTGTGGATTATCTGAACAATACATTTTCTGGCTATTGTGGTTACTTCAATAGTATCTGTGAAGTGCTTTATTCCTGGTGTTTATCTCATTTTCTACTTCATGCTTTTGTGACTTTATACATCATCCTCCTTCGAATGCCCCCAAATTAGATCTTGCTTCTCGATGCTTATATTGCTAGCCCTTTTGGTAGGGTTTTAATTCCAGTTAACAAGAAAAAAATTCATTCATAAAGGGGTCTTTTTTAAGGGGTTCATCTCAATCAGAGAGAAAGCTTTCTCTTGTACTTTCCCACCTCCTTCACTCCTTTGTGTAATACTACCCCACTCCCCAGCCACATCTACCCATACCTGGGGACTCTGGTCCAGGCACCAGGTGAGATGAAGCCAGGAGGCAAGGTCCACAGAGCAGAGCCCCTTGAGGGATGGGGCCTCAAAACAGGGCTGCACTTAGACATGTGTGCTTCAGACAGCTTAATGATGGGCTACCCCTTCAAGCTGTCCCTTTAAAAATATTTACTCCTCATTTGCTGAGAAATGTAGAAGTGAAAGTGTACTGTAGCTTTGAAAATTTTCTATTAGGTTTGCCTCCTTTCCTGAGTCTCTCTTCTGAGTCCTGCAGCCCCCTCTGATCCCTCTCCCTTCTCCTTTTGATTCTCAGCCTTCTCAGCTTTCACTCCCAGCTTCTCGACCTCTCTCCCTTTCCTCATCAGATCAATTGAGGTTTTTCCAAGAGTCTGTCTCTAAACTGGCATACCACGCTCCCACTGCTTAATACTGCTTCAAGTATGTCAAAAGCTATTAATGCCAGAGATGAATATTGCAGTTGTGCTCAGCAAATAGAAGATACTCCAGCTACCAGGATTCACTCTGCTTAGAGGAGAGTGGTGATTAAAGATGACATTTTTTTCTTATTACATGTTCATATTCAAGATTAAGAGTTTACTATGTGCATTGAAGAGAGCTTTTTTTTTTTTAATATTGTGTCCATTTCATAAGGAGTCACTGGTGAAAATCTGCAGCAACTGGCACGAAATTTGCAGTGTATCCGAGCAATATCTTAACATCCTTTGTAGACTGGTTCTTTGGTCACTGCTCTGTGGGCATGCCCCTCAACATGGCTCTATTGGAAGCCTAGTCCTCTCAGAGCTGGCTGCTGTCTTGTGTTGGAAAGATGTTTGACAGGGAAGTGAGCTGGTGATGGGCTCCATGCGAAGTCAGAGCTGGATCCTAGGGGATCCGTAGTCAGCTGGGCCCCGGTGTTCTCTGAAGGGCCAGAGAGGCATAGCCTCATTACCATCTAAGTCAGAGAGTAGACATTCATGCTGAAGGAAGAGCAGCTCCTAAATGGCTCTTCTTTCAGAAACTTGGCCTTGCTGATTTTAACTGTATGGCCTGCATGCATATTGAGACATGTTTTCAGCCACTTGTAAAATGAAGCAGTGGTTTCTCCAAACCTCAGGAAACTATTTTAAAGTTTTTAATCAGATGAGCTTCAGTGGGAATGTTTTGACTGCCTTTGTTTTAGTACATTTGAAAAAAATGTTGCATTTCTTAAAAATCATAGGTCATTAAAATGCAAGCACTTTTAGTGAGAATGTGTATGAGGGCGTAAATCTCATTTTTTAGCCCATTTTCTAAAAAAAATCCGGTTGAAACATTTTTTAATAGAAATTCTATGAAGACAGAGTCTTCTGGCTCTCTGTAAATCAAATCATAAAATTTTCTTACAGTAGTGTCTTTTTATCTGCAAGTGGTATGTTCCAAGACTCCCAATGGATGCTGAAACCATGGATAGAGCCAAACCCTATACATCCTGTGATTTTTCCTGTACATACACACCTATAATCAAGTTTATCAATTGGGCACAGTAAGAGATTAACAACAATGACTAGTAATAAAATAAAGCAATTATAACAATATGCCAGCATCACTGCTCTCACATTTTGGGGTCATTCTTAAGTAGAGTTAGGGTTCCTGCAACACCAACACTGTGATGCTGTGACAGTCATGCTTGGCCATGCTTATGCCTTTAAGAACTATGCATTCATATTTCAGTTTGTAGAAAACATATGGAAAAACTTCTGAAAATATTACTTGTTCTGCTGTTTATATTATGGAAAGATGATCTGTTGATGGTTATACTGGTGTTTGAGTGTTTTCATGATAACTGAGATGGTTAAGTGACTAATGTTTGGGTAGCATCTACCAAGTAGACAGCTGGACAAAGGGCTGATTCACATCCTGGGCTGGAAGGCCTGGGGAAAGCACAACATTTCATCACGCTCCTCGGAATGGGGCACAATTTAAAACTTATGAATTGTTTATTTTTGAAATTTTCCATTTAATAGTTTTGGACCACAGATGACCGTGGCTAACTGAAACCGTGGAAATTAAAACTGTAAACAAAAGGGGACTACTATCTTTTCGCAGAAAAATTCAGCTCTTTAAAATCGATTAACAAGTCACCAGGTTGACATCTCTGAAATCCTCAAAGATGGACTGACAGTGATGAGGAGGAGCTATTGTTTAGCCGAACCTCTCTGATTCCAATTCCACTGGAGGGGGGCATCTGTTCTCTCTTCTTTTCCTCCTTAAGAGATGGGAGCAAATGACTCTCTCTCTTGGCTTGAACATTTATATCTTTTATCTTTTTATAAGCATGATACTGCTTTCTCTTCTGCTGTTGTGCACAGATTGTCTTCTGACCTAGTTGAGCATTTACTGCTGCCCAGACACCTTCTGGTAGCTAGCATCATATGAATTACTTAGCTTTATTAAGATAAAGTATGAACAAAGGTTTTTTTGGGGGGGTCTTTTGTGTTTGGGAACCTTTAATATCCTTTTGCTGTTGGTGGGCAGAGAATAGTCTTTGCAGCTGAGATCTTATTAATATGCCTAGAATATTTTTTTAGTTTACATATTTTATATTTTTAGAAAAATAAATTTAACATTCAATGCAATTTTATGCAGCATCAGCTCTAGTGGGTAACTAGGAAGATAGCCACACTTTGTTTTTTTGCAAGCTACATTACTGCATTATAAGCAGTACATTACATTATAAGCAGTATATGTACATTACATTACAAGCTGCATTACTCTGACCTCACTTGACAAACTATAGGCTAATAAAGAAGGAATATGCAAATTACAAACATGTGACCTAAAATTCAGACTGAGATAAAATAGACAAGCTTTAATTGAAACACTCTGACTATTCATTATAGAAAATACATGCACATTCAGTATATGTTTTTAGCACAAGTTTACAATGGATGAGACCATCTTAGTTTTGATAGAAATAATATGATTTAAGTCTTGATAAAAATTTGGAGTTTACATGTTATTTGTCTTTAAAAAAATTATTGGAGAATAATTATTAACATGTATTAGAAGTTCTCTATTGATACTAGTAAAAATATTTCCAAATAAATGAAAGGTGGGCTTTTTCTCCACTGAATGTGAGAATTTTCTGGATTTGATATCAGATGGGCCAGTTTTAGTGCCAATATATACACATAGACATGCACATAAATACTTTGGTAACTGAGAGGACCTTAGCTCCAAACACCTCTTTGGATATTTCATCCAAATTCTTGCTGTCCAAATATTTTCTGTAACAACTTATAAGATTTATTTTATCCAGAATTAACCACCTAAAAAAAAATCCCATTGTGTGAGCTAGCAAAAACATTTAAGTTGCTGGTATATCTTGGTAAAAAAGTGGGGAATGTGTTGCATCCATAGTTCAGCTACCCTCCCAGCAGGCTCAAGCTGTGCATTATTGCTCTTAATTTACCACATTATTGAGTGAAAATGTCTTCTAAAAAAAGCAAAAAGCCTGTGAATAAAACAAGCACACTTGAGAGGCCTAAAAAGAAAAATTGGGTGATAAAGCATATTGAGAAAGATAAACTAACATAAATTTGGCCATGCTTACATCTCTAAGAACTATGCATTAATATTTTCAATCTGTAGAAAAAATACAGAAAAACTTTTGAAAAGATTACTGGTTCTGCTGTTTATATTAGGGAGGGATTATCTGTGGATGGTTATATTGGTATTTGAGTGTTTTAATGATATTTGATATTTGTGAAAACTGATAGGGTTTTTTTGATGGGTTGAGAAGGCATTACTCTATTTTTCATTTCAAATAATGGATTATATAGGCTTCCACACTCCAAAAATCTGTCATTTTTTACATATTTTGTAATATTTTGACATATTTTTAGCAACAGGTTGGGTTTGTTTTTCCATAAAAATCACTTGATGACATCTAATTCTATGACATTAAAAAGTTTAACAACATCCTCGGAATTTTCTCTTATACTTTCAAATTGTGTAGTCACTGTGTTTATTTATTTCCAAGTACTGATGTAGGAGCAGGTTAGAGATGTTAATAATTTATAATTTTAGTTTTAGTGCCAATTTGAACTTCAACTGTATAATACTATGATCCAAATTTAATCTTTTTGATGTTGATTTTGGTTGTAACCTAAAATAAATGACTTAAACTACAGACTTCATTTTTCCCAGCCCTAAATGTTAACTGCCATGGCAGATCCTGAAATATAAATATTTACTGAGGTTTCATGGCTTTATTTAAAAACCAGAATTATTTCTCAGATAGTATCATGCAAATAAAAGATGACACAAATTTCTTAATAATGAATAATAATAACATGTTTGAGCTTATTCTATTGGCTATGGAATCTTCTAAGTTCTTGCCTGTGTTAACTCATTTAGTCTTCACAACAAACCAAAGAAATTAGTACTGATGTTATACACATTGTGTAGATGAGGAAACTGAGGCCCAGCATGTTATTCATATGACTAGTAGGCAGTAGAGCCAGGATTATGAATTCAGGCAGCCTGGCAACAGACTCTGTGCTCCTATCCACTGTGGGAACACTCCATTTAGCTTATTCAGAGCCATGGTAATTCACTAAATTAGGTGTCAGGACTCACCATTTGTAAAGTTCTTCTTTCTTAACTAGTATCTTACAAACTGCAAGTCTGGGTCCTTTGGGACTGAGTAGACATCGAAATGACTTGGTGGTGGTCCTAGAAATTGCAAGTGAGAATGCTTAAAAGATTACTGGAAAAGGAGGAATTCAATGATTCCCAACCCATTAGTGTTCTAGTGACAGGGGATGGGAATAGAACCTTCCAGTACTAGGTCTCCTTATGGATGGGAGGGAAACATTGTTGGAGGCATTGAGAGGCAGTCCAATTAAGGATAAAAATAGGCAGGGTCAGAGGTCCAGCCCAGACAAGCCAGGAGCCTCAATCTAGGGCAGTGGTATGTCTCAGCCTTTTGTTTATAATCACTCCCCTAAGGAGTCTTTTTAGGCATTTCTGTTCCTTATTTCCCTTCCTTCCTCTCCTGTGAAATTGTAACACGCAGATATATCTGTGCTTCGTACTTAGAAGAGTAAGATTTTTCACCCGCTAAGAACAAATTTGTGCGATGTCAGTCCCTAGAGGCACAGAGACACTGAATGATGTGAATACACAAGGGGTGGGGAGAGTGAGATCAGTGAAGGACCTGGAGGAGCTAATGAGCTTCCAAGTTAGAAGGACTTAGAGACAGGAGGACCTAAGGGAGGTGAAGACAGGAGGTTTTCTTAAATATGTGAAGTCATCACCATCCTCACCTCCCCAGATGGGGAGTTTCTATCTTCATATGCTTCACTGAACTCCTGTCTCATTCTTCCCTCCATGGCTAGAAATGTGGTCATCATGTAATCCAAAATGCCATTGTATTGTAATGAAATGTATCATTTCATAGTGTGTGGTTTGAATTTTTTGTTTTATTTAGAAACCAGGTTCCCAAGAAGCTTGCTTTAAATTCTTTTTATTTGAGTTCAGAAAATGGCAACTACTACAATTTGCAAGAAACGGGTAATAAAAGTGCTTTAACTAAAAACTAGTATGCACTCATTTGAGATCTCTAATCCCCAAAGGACAACCCTCAGAACGAAGCAGTAATTTGTGTTCCAGATAAAGAGCAAACTGATTGTCCCTGATCTTCACAAGGTCAGCTAGCTCATTTTCTCATATCTTAGTTCCCAAATCATCTAGCACTGCCTAGAAGGCAATAACAATAACACTGAGTAAAAATCTTGCCAACCTTTTCCCATTCAAATCTCTCTCTTCCCAGGTGACTTTGCTGCCACGGGGACTTTATTCTGAGCTCTGTAACCCAGTGCACATCCCAAGGATCCTAATAAACCTTAAGTAATCTAATCTAATCACATACTAGAAGGCATGATAAGGAAACCAAGGCCTCCCAATATTTTCCTTCTTCACAATCAAGCTGTGGTTATTTACATGGTCAAAGGGTAGGGTCTTAGAATAAAAGGAGGGATGAAGAAAGTATCAGCTAAAATATGGGGAAGGCAGTTCACCAGATTATTATTTGAAGATTTGAAAGTACTAGAAGACCAGCCAGAGAAGGCCATGCCCAGAAGTCAGATAACTTATTGAGAAACTATAATCTTACATTTGTGGCTGTAAGTATCAATCCTGAGTATACATTAGAATCAGTAAGGAGCTTATCTGCTCCCATCCCAGAGAGATTTTGACTTAGAAGGTTTGGAGTGAGATCGTGGACACTGGTATTTTTTAAAAGGCCCCCCTGCTCTGCTACCTCCCACTGATTCTGATGTGCACCTAAGATTGAGAATCACTGCTTTACATTATACAGTGCTTTCATGTACATTATTTGGGGTTTTGTATGCATACAGAAAAGAAAAAGATGACAGCAAGATTCTCTGCCCAGAGAAGTCTGAAAACAATTATTTAGTATTTGATGCTAATTACTTCCTAAGATCATATTCCTTCTCCTCTATAAACAAAATATATTGGAGAAAAGGAGAAAAACGTTTGTTGTTAGTCAAAAGATATGTTAGAAAATGTCATACTAATATTTCTATGTGTATTTTGGGACTGTATAGACAGACAATGTACCTCAGCAGGCTCCTAACAGCTTTCATAGTTATAATTAATAATTCTGCAGGCGAAAGGTGGCAAGTGAATGATCTTGGATATAGCTAAAGGATAAAGTAAAGCCAATGCTGGGCTCTCAGATAGGGGAGGGGTGTGGGAATGGGGAATGTAAAAGTCAGGTTGCAGTGTGGCAGAAGTAAAAGAACTTGTGATCAAAAAGTCGGAAAATAAACTTTAAGACTTTTGGTGTGACTGATGACAAATTTAGGCTGTGACCAAAAGAGTGGTGGTGGCTATAGTCAACAGAGTAGAGGCTAGGCTAAGCTGTCATCTCCATGTCAGCTAATAAGATAGAGAGGAACAATGAATCAGGTACAGAAGATAAAATCTTCTAGACCATCAGTATTTAAGTCAAGAAGCTTCAGTTAATCAGCCCTTCACCCTCTGACTTCTGACTAATTAAGAATGGCTAATAATAGCAATAGTTATAGTTCAGTACTTACTGTCAGTATTGTTCTAAGCACTTTGCTTACATTTTAATATTCATAATAATTTTGTGGCAATAGGTATTATTGTGCTCATTTGACAGATAAGGAAACTGAGACATAGAATAAGCAACTTACTCAATATGGTTTATAAATGCTGGGGAGAAGATATAGACATATTTGGGGTGAGAAAATATTTCACAGAAGGTATCAGCAAAAGTGAACAGAGTCCAGAAAGAGGCCTATCTGTGTATGTTGCAATCAACAGTTTTCAGGCTCTGTGAAGGGGGCTGGTAAGAGATGAGTCTGAAATAATGCATTGGTACCATGTTGAAGACAATTCAAAACCCCAGTGTTGAGTTAGAGCTTTATTTGGAAGGCAGGAAGCGGGAGGAATGTGTCATAATCAAAGCTGTATCTTGAGAAAACTACCTTTTGAGTATGAACAAATTAGAAAGAAGGAATTAGAACAAATCTGAACAAATTTGAAAAGACCCAAATTAGGGTCTCTGTTTGGTTGGTTGGTTTTTGGTACTATTTGACAGGTAACGAGTGTATCCATGAGAACAGTGGCAGTTGAAAGAAACAGCTTTGATGTATGTTGCAAAGGCCAAATGTAAAGTTTTGGTAACTGGTTAAATGAAGAGGATGAGAGAGAAGGAAGAGTTTGAATAGAATCCAAAATTTCAAGTCTGAGTAACTGGGCAACTATTGGCAGAAATTCATCAGAGGCACTTTGTGGCGATGACAGGGCCAGCAGGAGAAGCTAGACTTTGAAAATATGCACTTTGTTGTGTGAGCAGGCCATTGCAGGCAGGCCATAGTAGGAAGGTGGGAACGTAAGTTTGCAACTTGCAAGAGTCTGGGCTAGAAAGGAAGCTTTTGATGTCGTCTGCCTAATGCTACTGTGGTAAACTGGAGAGTGGATGAAGTCTGAAGGTGGACAAAGGAAGAAAATACAGAACAGATTCTTGGAAAACATTTAAATTTGGGGACAAGAAAGAGAAAGAGGAACCAGAAAAGCAGACAGAAGGTAAGACAAGGATGGGAACACCCAGAAATGTGCAGAAATATACACTGAGCACAAAGGAATGGAAGGTTCCAGAAACAAGCTGACTTGGCAGACCCTCATAGAAATCAAGAAGTATACAGCCATTTGAATTAGAAAGTTATTAGGATCAAGAGTTGCAACAGAAGGACAGAAGGTGGACTCAGATGGAAAGGAGTATGTCGTAGCAGACAAAGGCAGCCGGACTGGCTTACAATTTCAAGGATTTGACAGCAAGGAGGAAAGAGAAGACAGTCGTGCGTGGAGTAAGGCATGTAAGGAAAAGTACTTTAAGACGAAGGGGTACCACTTAAATATATTTAGACAGAGATAAGCCACCGAGAGAGGTGAGTGAAGGTGCATAGGTAATCCCAGGTAGTAGCAGCAAAGATGATTTTAGCAGCAGAAATTACAGTGGGATGAGGTCCTAAGCTGTTTGCTGACCTTATCATAAAACAAACTAGAATGCATGGAATTGCTATTCCTACCAATTCCCAGGCAGCAACTCTCGTAGAAAATAAGGCAAGGACCAGTGCCACCAGGTATTTTCTCCCTCTTCTGAAGAAATGCTTGAATTTTATTCATACATTCCAAGACAGAAGGAGAAGAATCACTGTCTTTAAAGAATAAAAGATTTCTATGAGTGATAGGGGAGTAATAGGGGAACAAACTTTGTTAGTGAATTTGGATTGTAAAATATTAGGATTTTCTCTTTGTAAGCACTATTTGCAGATTACATGGTTTATAAAATTTGTATGTCCAGGAAAGGGGGACACTTTTAGCCTGTTTTTCCAAAAAGAAATAATTTAATGCATGTAGGCACTTAAATGTTATTTCACCCACTCCGTATGACACAAAAGCTTTCTGGAAAAGAAATAAGTAGAACAAGAAATATATTGATAGTGGTTAATATGTGACAGTTGGCTTTGACTGCTATAGGCCTGTATAGGGCCAGTGCTATAAAACATTCAGCAATCTGCTTCATTGTTCTGTCCTGTCCTGTAAAGGGGGTTGGAGGATGCAGGATGGTGCTGGGGATGTCAGAAAGCATAAGGTGGGACTGGGGAAATGAAAAGAGAACAAAGAGGTAAAAAGAGACTCTGTTCCTAGGGAATATACATGCTCTCCCTCTTCTGTGGGATGGGCTGGGTACCGTGTATGTCCCTGTGTATTCAGAATGATCCCTGGGGTCCCATTGCTGTCACATTTGTGCACAGTCCTCAGACACAGAGAAAAGTGTTAGAGATTGTTAGCACATCTCCCTCTGGAGATGAAATGGGCTCAACATCAACAAGAGAACACCAGAGGGGATTTGTCTCTCCTCCACACTTGGATAATGGCTATTCCCTAATGCCCAGGGAAGAATTAAGTTCAGTATGTGCCTCACACTATATTATACACTCAATCCTGAACAGCTGGGCTGTTAATGCAATTTAAAAAGAAGAGAGAACTGGCTATTCACCATCTATATCTAATGTATTCATAATAAATCTCTCAATGAGGAGGCATAAAAATTTCCTGTTTCTGTATAGCCAAAGGAAGCAGAGCATTAGGCAGGTATCCAGGGAGCCTCATTAACAGAGATAACCAATGTGGAAAATCCAGGGAGACTTGTTCCACATTTCTATTAGTAATGGCAATTTTTCTTACCTGAAATATGCTGGTAATTTTCTCACTTGCAAAATTCAATTTGCCTAAGGATGAATAAATAGGTCTTTTCTTAATACTTACTGGATAGCCTCTATGTTCCAAATACTACATAAAAGTAAAGCATTGTTTGACATTTTTTTTTTTACTTTATTTCTTAGGAAACAAAACACTGAAGTCATCACAGAATGATTTGTTTTCAAGAAAATTGAACTATAAAATGATAGTGTCTTATGAAATTTTGTATTATATATGAAATACCTACTCTAAAATTTAGTAAAATGGAAAACAGATGACAATGAACTAGTATGAATACAAGAATTTTGATTGTAATATGGGGGTAGTTAAGAACAAGGTTAGTAGTGCCAAAGCAAAAGCATTTTCCTTCTAGATTTTACTTGCAAAGTGAAGCCACCTCTGTGGAGTCCCTCACCTCAGAGCCAGTCACAGCACTAACCAAATTAGCTTCTGCATGAGTTACTGGATAATAGACATAAGAATGGTTGACACTGGATAGAACCAATAACCAAAATGAAAGACATTTGCTAAAGATGATTTTCATCTAGAAATAGTTACTATTGAAATATTTTCTCACTATAATTAAAATGTGCCTATGGTAGTCACTCATATTTCATAAAAAGATCATCTGTGTCTAGAGGATTCATGCTTTCTTCCTCACCCCTCCCCATCCTTTTATTTTTAGTTGACAGTGATAATTGCACATATTTATGGGATACAGGGTGATATTTCAATATGGGTATGCAGTGTATAATGATCAAATTAGTGTAATTGGTATAACCATCACCTCAAACATTTATCATTTCTTTGTGTTGTGAACACTCAAAATCTTCTCTTCTAGCTCTTTGAAATTATACAATAAATTATAGTTAAACATCTTCATCTTACAGTGCTGCAAAACACCAGACTTCATTCCTCCTACCTAGCATTTATTTTATTTTATTTTATTTTTGAGACAGAGTCTAGCTGTCACCCAGGCTGGAGTGCAGTAGTGCAATCTCAGCTCACTGCAACCTCTGCCTCCTGGATGGAAGCAATGCTCCGCTCCTCAGCCTCCCAAGTAGCTGGGACCACAGGCATGTACCACCACACCTGGCTAACTTTTGTATTTTTTTTTCTGGTAGAGAGGGTTTCATCATATTGGCCAGGTTGGTCTTGAACTCCCAGCCTGAAGTGATCTGCCCACTGTGGCCTCCCAAAGTTCTGGGATTACAGGCATGAAGCTCCACGCCTGGTCCTAGCATAATTTTGTACCTGCTAACCAACCTCTCTGTCCTACCCTCTCTGCTACCCTTCCCAGTCACTAATACCCACAGTTCTACTCTCTACTTCCATGAACTCCAAAGGTTTTTTGAGTTCCCCCATATGAGTGACAATATGTAATATTTATCTTTCTGTGCCTGACTTATTTTGCTGAACATAATGTCCTCAGACTTATTCATGTTGCTGTGAATGGCAGGATATCATTCTTTTTTACAGATGAATAGTATTCCAGTGTGTGTTTATGCCATATTTTTAAATCCATTCATTGGTTGAGGGATATTTAGGTTGATTTCATATCTTTACTATTGTGAATAGTGCTTCAGTAAACATGGAGGTGCAGGTATCCTTTTGATATGCAGATTTTCTTTCCTTTGTTTAAATACCTATTAATGGGGTTGCTGGATTATATGGTAGGTCTACATTTAGTTTTTTCAGCAACCTCCATACTCTCTGCCATAGTGACTGTACCAATTGATATATTTCCACCAACAGTTACATACATCTCCACAGCTTCACCAGTATTTATTATTTTTTGTCTTTTGTTTTTAATAACTGCCATTCTAACTGGGCAGGGATGATACCTCGTTGTGGTTTTTATTTGCATTTTCTTGATGATTAGTGACATGGAGCATCGCTTCCTTTGTTTGTTGGCTATTTATATGTTCTTTTTTTTTTTTTTTTTTTGAGACAAGGTCTTACTCTGACCCAGGCTGGAGTGTAGTGGTCTGATGATCGTTCATTTCAGCCTCAACCTCTCCTGGGCTCAAGTAATCCTCCCACCTCAGCCTCCTGAGTAGCTGGGACTACAGGTGTGCACCACCACTCCTGGCTACTTTTTTTGTGTTCTTTATAGAGATAGGGTTTCACCATGTTGCCTAGGCTGGTCCCAAACTTCTGGACTCAAGTAATCCACCAGCCTCAGCCTCCTGAAGTACTGGGATCACAGGCATGAGCTACCATGCCCATCTGTGTTTTCTTTTTGAGAAATATCTATTTAATTATTTTGTCCTCTTTTTAATTGGATTATTTAGGTTTTTTTGCTGGTGAGTTGTTTGAATTCCTTGTATATTCTGGATATTAGTCCTATATAAGATGAATAATTTGTAAATATTTTCTCCCATTCTACAAGTTGTCTTTTCACTCTTGATTGTTTCCTTTGCTAGTGCAGACACTTTTCAGTTTAATATAGTTCCATTTGTCTATTTCTGTTTTTGTTGCCTGTGTTTTTGAAGTCCATGAAACCTTTGCCTAGACCAGTGTCTTGAAGCATTTCCCCTATGTTTTCTTATAGTAAAGTTAAACAATAAAAGAAGAAGAAAGGAACAAAGAATATACAAAGTCATTAGAAAATAATTAACAAAATAACCAGGAGTTAAGTCCCGATTTATTGATAATAGCCTTAAATGTAAATGGTTTAAATTCCCCAATTAAAAGATATGGACTGGCTGAATGAATTTTTTTAAAAAAACAAGACACAACTATATATTGCCCACAAAAACAGTCACTTCACTGTAAAGGCACACGTAGACTGAAAGTGAGGGATGGAAAAAAGTATTCCACATAAACAGAAACCAAAAGTGTGCAAATTAAATAGGTAGACTCCAATACAATAATAGTAGCAGACTTTTTCAGCATTGGACAGATAGATTATCTAGAAAGAAAATCAACAAAAAAACATCAGACTTAATCTTCACTACAGACCAAACAGGCATAATAGACATTTACAAAACATTTCATCCTACCCCTTTGTTAAGACAGAGAAACAGAATATGCATTTGGACCATTTAATCACAGTTTTGGCTCATTAAGGTACGAATTCGAAAAGAGGGACATATTAACTGTGTTGAGCCCATCAAAATGGTTAGCTGATTTGTCAATAAATTATTCCTACTGACTCAGACTTTTATAATAGTAAAATAATATATACAGTTTTTTTATATTTTAAAAAACATAAAAAGAAAGAAAATATGGTTTCTTGAAATTCTACCTTCCTAGAATTTAAATGCCTTTCTCAGCATTGTTGAGATAGACACAGTGTTTTCATACCCTTTGTTTCAATGATGGCATGGATAAAGTGGGTATGCCACAATGAAGCATTCTTCTATAAGAGACACTTTAGCATTATCTCCAGTTTGTCTCTACTATGAATATTCTTTGACAGACATCTTTGTGTTCCTGAATGTTAGAGTTTATTTCCTCAGAATAGCTTTCCTGAAATTAAATTACTAGATCAAATGGTATGAATATTTTAAAGCCCCTATTTTCAGCATATTTCTAAATAGTTTTGCAAAAGGATATTTATTAATTTGCCTTACATCAGCAAAATCTATGGAAACTATAGTATTATCCCAGGCTTAACAAGCTGTTACATTACTTTTTGTGTGCATTTATTTTATTCCTTGCAAGCTTGGCAAATTTTGCTACTATTCATTTGCAGTTTTGTGTGTGTAACTTCTCCTTAATTAATTTTTGTTTTCTTGTCAATTGACTTAGTTTTCCCAGCTTCTGTCTCATCTGCTTTTCTCACCTTTATTCCTTTGTACAGGCTCACACGATTCATTCAGCTACTGGGTGGATGAAAAGTCCCCAGTAGGGCCTGACCAAACCTTAGCCATCAAACGCCTCGCCAGGATCTCCTTGGTGAAGAAGCTAATGAAGAAGTGGTCTGTGACTCAGAACCTGACATTTCGGGAACAACTGGAAGCGGGGATCCGCTACTTTGACCTGCGTGTGTCTTCCAAACCAGGGGATGCTGACCAGGAGATCTACTTCATCCATGGGCTTTTTGGCATCAAGGTCTGGGATGGGCTGATGGAAATTGACTCATTTCTTACACAGCACCCCCAAGAGATTGTCTTCCTGGATTTCAACCACTTCTACGCCATGGATGAGACCCATCACAAATGCCTGGTTCTCCGGATCCAGGAGGCCTTTGGAAACAAGCTGTGTTCATCCTGCAGTGTGGAAAGTTTGACACTGCGAACTCTGTGGGAGAAGAAGTGCCAGGTAGGAGGGAAGGAGAGAGAAGCTTCCAAGGGCAAGAACTTAACTCTTCCTGCTTTTCCTGTATTGCCATCTGTAAAATCACTAAATCCAGGGCTCTTAGGCTAGAGGGTGTGGATTGTTTAAGATATCGAACATATGCAAACTAGTTCCTGGGCTCTAGAATAGCTTCAAGGGCTAGGGCTAACACCTGCCAAATACTTAAAGCTTGTCCAGCAACCTGTTTGACATCTAGTTGACTTTCAGTGGCCTGGCCAGAACCAATCAAGGCAAAGTTGTAAATTTGGGCCAGTAGGTCATTACCATTTTCTCTGTTTTCTGAGGTCTATTTTTACCCTTCTAGTTCCCCTCAAGAATAGTCTGTTCCATCTTGCTTTCAAATCATTGTCAGATAATCCTGGCCAAGGTATTGACTGATGAGGAAAAGTAGCAGCTGACTGAAACTCAAGAGTGTTAATATTATACCAGAATGTGAGTCATAGAAGGAGAGAGAGTTAGGGAAGAAAGAGCCTGTTGAAGGGGCTCCAACCTGGGAGAGCATTTCTTAGTCTGCTTCAGTTGAGAAGAACCTCCCAGCCTAGGGCCATGAGGGACATGCTCAGGAAGAGGAATGTCAGTAGGAGAAAAGAGCTTCAGGAAAGGGTTTAGTTTATACTCTTAAAAGAAAGCAAGTACCTTTCATTCAGAGTTACTCACTTGCTCAGCAGATGCATTAACCAAAACATCTTTAAGAGGCAGATTTTTTTAAACTGAAGGAAGAGCTTTTGATTAAAAATAGGTTAAAGGTTTTTCACTTGAAAATATTTATTAAACACCAAGTATGTGCCAAGTAACCTTCTAAGGAGTAGGGATAAATCAGTAAATAAATAAAACAGACAAAGATACATTGCCCTAATGGAGCTGTTGTTCTGGTGAGGGAAAGAGATCATAGATAATAGAGCTAATAAAAATACATATATGTGTGTGTATGTGTCTGTTGTGTCACATATATACACATATGTATATTCTCAGACACACACATATATCCATATATGTATATTTATTCTCTATCTCCATATGCATGTACACACATACACATAAAATGTTAGAAAGTGATAAGAGCTATGGAAAAAGCAAAGGTCAAGCATGGTAAGAGGGAACCAGGATTCTGTGAGTTGGAGGGTTGATTGAAATGTTGAAAAGGTTGATCAGGAGAGCCTTCATTGAAAAAATGGCATTTGAAGGGATTAATCACATGGATATTTGGGGGCAGAAGAAGCAGCAAGTGCAGAGGCCCAAAAGCAGGAGTGTCCCTGGCCAGCTTTGCAGAAAAGGAGCATCCGGTGTGGCTGGAAAGCAGGTGATAACAGAGTAGTGAGAGGCGGTCAGAGAGATGACTGGTGATCGCATGAGCCTAGAAGGCACTGTAAGGATGCTAGCCTTCACTCAAAGTGAGGAGAGCTCTGGCACAGGATGCTGTCGCCTGACTTAGGTCTTAATGAGATCTCTCTGGTTGCAGTGCTAAGAAGAGACCAGGGCAGGAGGATCAGGCAGAAGTAAGGAACCCAGTGAGACTGGTAGTTGTCAGATTTTCTGTCTGTCAGAAGGTAGAGCCAACAAGGTTTCCTAATGGATACAATTTGGGGTATGAAAGAAAGTGAGGATTCAAGGATGACTCCCAGGCTTGGCCTGGATAACTGGAAATACCAAATTGTTTCTGTACACCCTGAGAAGTTCTAAATGTCTTTGATACCATAGAGGCTTCATGAGTTAACTCTTAGTATCTGTTAAAGTCTGTCTAAGCCATTTTATTCACTGAGACTTGTAAGTGATATTTTACTAAATATTTATCACACCTCTATCCCAAAAAAGTAAGTTTATATCTGTTCATGTCTAACTTGAAGAGACTTTTTCCCAGCGGAGTTTCTCTTTTATAATATGAGAGAATAGTAACATCAAGTAACGTTTATTGGACCTTTACAATGAGCTAGGTACATGGACTAACTCATTTGACCCTCTCAGTGACACCATGAGATGGATACTTTGTTATCGCCTCCATTTTACAGATGAGGAAACTGAGGCATGGAGACACTAAGCAACTCGCCCGAGAGAAAACTGGGCAAATTTTTAAATCCTGGTTAGTGAGAACCAGGATTCAGTCACATGGTTTCTGGTTTTCCAGAGTTCCTACAGCTTCTCATGCTCTCTGAGGGTTATTTAGACACATTGGTGTTTTTCACAACCGGTGTTTTATTTTAGGCTAATGAAATATTTTGCTTTTATTAATGAGCCCCTCTTATCAGAAGATCTCAGAGAATTAGCAGAATGGAAGAAAGGGATGGAGAGCTTTTGAATTTTGGGATTCAGTAAGGTTAAATTTGAGTACAGACATAATTTTATACACAGCTAGTACTGGGATGGGTTGACATATCGCATACTAAACTGCCTACAAATCTGCAGGAGTGAAAGTTTCTTCAAGAATAAAGAATAATGTGGGCAGTGAATTTCTAACAGTAATGATCTATCATAGTTTTTAAAGCATGGGCCAATTTAACTGTATCATCCAACTACAATTACTTCTAAGGTTATGAAAGAAAGAGACTGTGATGATATTTCAGAAAAAGGGAGCGCGTTATCAGTTTAAGTCCTAAGATCCCCCTGTGCTCTTTTCTTTCCCGTGTTTTTCCCACAGCATCTCTTCTTAAAAGCTAAACAGGCTGGGCACAGTGGCTCACACCTGTAATCCCAACACTTTGGGAGGCCAAGGCAGATCATCCTGAGGTCAGGAGTTCAAAAGCAGCCTGGCCAACATGGTGAAACCCTATCTCTACTAAAAATACAAAAATTGCCTGGGCATGGTGGCACACGCCTGTAATCCCAACAACTTGGGAGGCTGAGACAAGAGACTTGCTTGAACCCAGGAGGCAGAGACTGCAGGGAGCTGAGATCCTGCCATTGCGCTCTAGCCTGGGCAACAAGAGTGAAACTCCATCTCAATAAAAGAAAAAAGCTAAACAAAGAGATTTCAAACAGAGGCAGTAGTCATCTGCACTACTGCCGGGGCAGGGTTAAACTTTAAATATTCTGCATGTAATAAGCTGCCTCACATGTAACCCCCCCACGTATTTTATTGTTACAATTTAGTAGAAAGAAGCACACTACCATTCAGTCAAATTTCATTTACTTAACATGCAATTACATCATAGCCATAGGTATATATTTATTTGCACATTAGTGGCTATGGGTTTGAGGGTACAATGAGTTGGAAGTTGTAATCTACATCTTAAAGTATTTAGGAAATTAATGAAATGATAAGAGTACATAACACTAGGGAATATGAAACAACGGATAGACAATTTCAAGATGAAAGTGCCTCAAATGTTCTATACTATAGGAAGAAGAGGGGTTTGTAATAAATCAGTTGAAAAGTAGAACATAGCACTAAGTCTGTATCCCAGAGGCTCCACGTAAAAGAATGATCAGAATGAGGAGGTCTGTCAAGGAATCATTCTTAAAGGAAATGAGATTTTTAATCTAAGTCTCAAGAGAAAAACTGAACATGAACCACTCAGCTAAAGGGGAGAGTATTTCAGAGAAAAACGCAGCAGACGGAGGTGGGGTGGGGGAGCAGATACAAAACACAGGCCCTGAGTGGGAGTCACCGCACCTAGATCCCTGTAGAATAGGAGTTGGTTTGTGAGGCCAGCCTCTCCCTGTAGGCAGAAATTCTCCCTGTAACCTTTAGGGTCAGATTGTGCTCAAGAAGCCTCTTGAAGAAAGGCATAAAGACCCTTTTGGATAATTTGTGCTTTATGCACTTTCTTCATGGCAGAGTAAAGAACAGCACAGTCCTCTGGTTCCCTGACATGCGGCCAGGGGCAGGCAGCAGGCACAGGTCATGTCTGGCAGGTCCCGTCACAGGGCCACACCGCCTCCCACCTCTCCCACGGTCCGCTGCACAGGATGCCCTTCCTCACAGCACCCAGCCTTACCACCTGGCCAATTACACTGCTATGAGGAAATCCTACCCCCTTCCCCAAGCAATCTGCTTACCATGAGCCTGTGATTAACCTCATTAACGCATGTGTTTACCACAGACGTCATCAGCAGTCAGTCAGACATTACTCAGAACCATTAAAAACCACAGAACAGCCATTACCCAGTTCAGTGCAACCAGCCTGGTGCTCCCTGACTCTGGGCCTCGGGGAGCAGTTAGTCAGGCATCTTAGTCACAAGCTAACTGCACACCAGAAATGAGGCTGACATCCAGAGCTCTTGTTCTTGGGTGCTGGGAGGATTCCCCTCTGTGGCCCACTATCCGAGGATGGCAGTCCAGGCCTCATGAGCATGTGCAGGCCATTCTTCCTGCTAGTGCCTGGGACAGGAAAATGTATATCACTTTAGAAACCTTCACAGCAGAGCTCTGAAGTGGGATGATCGAAATAGCAGTTTCCTATCCCACGGCTGCCTCCCAGAAACTAATTAATGCTATGGATGTAGCTTGCTAATTATTTTCAAAATCACCACCATCCTGAGCATTCCCTGTGGAGGCCAGCCACCTCTGCAAGGTCCCCCCTGACTCAAGTGGCACGTTCCCCCCTCCCCTGGGAAGGGCAGTTCCAGGCAGAGCCAGCACACATGACTGAAAGTCTGTTTACCCACAAATTAGTTCAATGTTTTTGTTTAACTCCAAAAGCTGTCAATTTTGTAATTATAGGAGACATAACTTCTAGACAGCCCTTGCTGCTCAGCCGAGATTTCTCAGCCTGAGGTCCAAAGCTTCCCCAGGGGGGTGCGAGAGTAGAATTTAAAAATTCTTTAAATTTGGATGGGAAAAAATTACATATTCATTTGTACTAAAATTGATCTGAAAATTAGTATGCCTATTGATTATGAGGGCAGGCGGTGGCCCACAGCAGTCCTGGCCCTGCCTGTTATTTATCTCCCTAGATGCGTCCATCTCACAGTTATCTTTCAGTTACTGCAGATACCTGAAATGCCACGTATGCTCATCACTAACTCATAGTTATGGGACTTATTAGATTCATAACAAAATATTTTTATTTAATGTATTTATCATGCAGCACATACATTAATTGATTACAAACTTATTTAATAATTGATTGCTATAGTTCCATATCATAGATTTGCTTTGTAATCCTGTATATTTTATTTTATGCATTCATTTAAAATATAATTCTGAGAAGGAGTCCATGATTTTAATATACTTCCAAAGGTATTTATGCCAAAAAATAGTTAAGAATTTTTGAGTCAGACATATGGCAAGTGGTCTATAAATCTTTGCTGATTTCCTGAAAATATATATTAACATAAACAGTTCTTGACTTTCCTCATATGATTATATTTGCTTGCCTTTTTCCCAGCAATCTGTGTAAAACAAAGGAGTTGACATTTGGCATTTTTATGGATTGCTCTCCTTTCTCTATTTTGAACATTTCAGGTTCTTATTTTCTACCACTGTCCTTTCTACAAGCAATACCCCTTCTTGTGGCCAGGAAAGAAGATTCCAGCGCCCTGGGCAAACACCACAAGTGTGCACAAGCTAATCCTCTTCCTGGAGACCACTCTGAGTGAGCGGGTCCCACGGGGCTCCTTCCACGTCTCCCAAGCGATCCTCACCCCCAGAGTGAAGACCATCGCCCGGGGCTTGGTTGGGGGCCTCAAGAACACGCTGGTTCATAGGTAAGAATTTGCTTCTACACCACAAGGAAAGCTTTTTAAAAAAAGCATTTATATTGATTCTATTCTGAGTAAATAGCAATAAAAGCATGTAGTTTGAGGATTTAGAAAAACAACAAAATAAGCAAAAAAAAACCAACTTTATATTTGAGAAAACTGTGCAGTTGAGGTGGATTATATTCAAAAGATCTCTAAACACTTTGTTTGTAAGTACACATTATACCATAAATAATGTGCTCTCTAAATTTTGCTGTAAGGCAAAGCACATTGAGCCAACACCATGTCTGTTCACTCCTGGCACCTGGCCACATGTGGTCCTGCCTGTGCCTCACAACTGGCCCAGGCACTCATTTAAGAAGCATTAAATATAGACCGCTGTCCTAGGTGCTAAGGATTCAGAAATGGCCCTTCAAGAATTTGTTCTGCTTTCCACAGTGACCATGGGTCACTGAAGCAGCAGCTTCAAATGCCACCCACCATGCCCATGCTGTAGTTTCAAATACATTCTCAGGTCAGAATCAAGCCTTGCTGTATGATTAGGGAGGAGAAGCTTCAGTAATTTTGTATCAGATGGTGTTCTTTATCCTGGACACCAGTGAATGATAGATGTTTTCAAGAAAAAGGATAGTTTATTTGTATGTGTTTGTGTGTGTGTGTGTGTGTGTGTGCGTGCACACATATGTGGATATATGTGTATGTGTCTATGTACCTGTACACATATATGTGTATATGTATATGTATAAAAGGAATGTCATATACATTTGGATAGCAGGACATCCCTTGCAATCCAAGCTGAGGAAGCTAATATGTTTGGGTAGCAAAAGATATTTACAAGAATCAGTTTGGTCCCTGAGTTCCAGGTTGATGAGCAGAGTTCAGAGTTCAGGTAATAAAAGATTCATCCAAAACCATGTTTCTATGTATTTGGTCCTGAGTTTGGGTAACATGAGTTCAGATAACAGGAGTTTAGATGGCAGGACTACATCTTTCTTTCTTGGTGAGAACTCCTGGTTATGTCAACCATGGACAAAACCAGAAAGTCCTTTCTGTGTGGCCCTACTAAGTCTTGACTGAATTTGTTGTGCTGAACTTGGAAAAGTGAATTTTAGAAACCAGTACAACATCTCTTTGAAAGATCCAGAATTAGAAGCTTTATTTTTTAATTATATTATTTAAAAACATATGTGTTTGTGTATCCACACTGTGTTCCTTATGCCTCTGGTATGTTTGTAGGTCAACATTACTTATATATTCATTCAACAAACATTGAGTACCTAGGGGGAGCTAGGTACAAAGATTCAAGAAGAATAATACACTGCTGTCAAGAAACTCATAGTCTAGCAGCAGAAACTAGCATGGAAATTTCTATAAAGCAATGTGAAATATTGCACAGAGAGCAGCACTAATAAGGGAAAGGGAGTATTTAAAATGAAGGATAAGTTGTATCTATATACCATATTCTGAATATAAAATACCTTTTTGCAGATGATTTCATCTGATTCTTAAGTCAGCCTCTAGGATGGCACATTGTCTAGAGCATATTATCATCCCCTCTTTAGATGAGACTCAGGGAACTTAAGTGACCCCAATCCATACAGCTAATAAAAGTCATTAATACGTCTCAGACTCTGGCCTTCTGATCGTTAGACCACTGCCCTTTTCAGCATTGGACACTGATTTGGATACTGCATATTTTCGTACCTGTCTGCCTGCCTGCCTGCCTGCCTGCCTCCCTCCCTCCCTCCCTCCCTCCCTTCCTTCCTTCCTTCTTTTCTTGATGGAGTTTTGCTCTTGTTGCCCCAGCTGGAGTGCAATGGCGTAATCTCAGCTCACCACAACCTCCACCTCCCAGGTTCAAGCGATTCTCCTGCCTCAGCCTCCCAAGTAGCTGGGATTACAAGCATGTGCCACCATGCACAGCTAATTTTGTATTTTTAGTAGAGACGGGGTTTCTCCATATTAGTCAGGCTGGTCTCAAACTCCTGACCTCAGGTGATCCACTCACCTCAGCCTCTCAAAGTGCTGGGATTACAGGCATGAGCCACTGCACCCAGCTTCATGCTTATTCTTTTCTGCTCCATAGGCCTGCAATTGTTTATTAGTACCTGAATCTGGTAATGTCTTACAGGTTACAACTGGTATAGGTTACAACTGTGACAAAGCTTTTCATACCCGTACTTTCCTAAAACTTTAATCTGGATGCAAGTGAAACATTGGCTCTTTCCTTTGTGATGAAAGATAATAGTGTTGGCATGCACCCAAAGCCAAGGGATCCTACTATGCCAGAGCCCTTGCAAAATGGGCCCCAGAGCCCTTGCAAGCCAATGTCCCCAAAGCTAAGAAAGATACTTTCTTTGGCATCTCGCCCCCTGCTGGTCGCAAGAATATTACAGGTATGCATCATGGATTCCTGTCCCTGCACGTCAGCTGGAGGAGGAAAATGCTGCTCTGGTTGAGTCTGTTCCAAAAGCCCAGTGCAGAGTGTGGCTGTCATTTCCTCTGGGCTGTTGAACAAACATAGGACCTTCCCCTGTGTACCAACACCCAGAGGGTCTGTCCTAACTGGTCATGGGCACTGGTTGTCAGCTCAAACCAAGAAGAAAAAGACAGGGTATATTTTGTTACAAATGTAGAGGTGGTTTCTTGGCAGGGATTTAACCCCCTAACTCTTAGATAAATTTTGGGTCTAAGATCTTGTTCATCTTGATTCAACATCCTAGAAGGAAGTCACAAGAAATATACCCATTTGACTTAATTTCCATGCTGGTTTCTCCCAGACTTACAGAAACCTGAAATTCAGGTTCATGGCATTCCCACTAAAATCAAATGAAAACACTTTGCCAAAGCCTGAGCAACTCTAGTTCCTGCCCAGTGTTCTAGCATCCATGAATTCTAGACAGAAACAGGGACTGGAATCAGCAGGCCCGAGAGTGCAGTCTGACATGCTCCCTGTTACAGGGTGCATTGTGTTGTGCCCCGTCCCACCCCCACCATCCCCAAGTTCACATATGGAAGTCCCAACTCCCAGTTACCTCAGAATGTGGCTGTATTTGCAGATAGGGCCTTTAAAGAGGTAACTAAGCCGAAATGAGGATGTTAGGGTGAGCCCTAATCCAGTCTAACTGGTATCCTTAAAAGAAAAGGAAACTTAGACACACAAAGAGACATCACGGACAAGTGTGTACAGAGCAAAGGCCATGTGAGGATGCAGTGAGAAGGTGGCCATCTGCAAGCCATGGACAGAGGCCTCAGGAGAAACAAAATCTGACCACACTTTGATCCAGGATGTCCAGCTTCTAAAACAAGAGAAAATACATTTCTGTGGTTTAAGCCAACCAATATGTGGTACTTTGTTACAGTAGCTGTAGAAAACCAGTGCAGTCCCTGAGCAACAGGGTGGCCTTGGACAAGTTTTCTGAAGTCTCTGAGCTGTGGTTTTCTCACCAGTTAAATAGGATTATTAATACCACATCAGATTGTAGTCTTAACATGAAAATGCCAGCCACAGTGGCTGGCACAAAATATACATGCCATCCCTATTTGTAAAGACACCCAGAAACACCATAGACCAGCCTTGTTCCCAGCTGGGCTCCAGGGTCAAAGGGAAGTTTTTAACCTCCTGTTCTTCCATCCATGGGAACTGTCACCTCAGGGGCCTGTCAGCAATATCAGGTTCAGCCTTTTGCACAGATCCCTTGTCCTGCTAAATACCAAGAGTTGAGAAAATCAAGTAGATCCTGTTTGCAGTGGGTTCTGCATTTCCACTTCTTTGTGCTTGATCCTTGCCTTGGAGAAGTTGACACTTGCTACCCCAAGCTGACACAGAGCTCTTTGTCACCAGAAACCACAGGTACATACCTTTCCCTGCATTTCTCTGTTCAGGCTCCAGGGATCCTCCAAGATGAGGCTCTGCCTGCATTGGCTGGAGTTGCCCCCAGCCTTCAAGGTTCATTTCCCTGTGATGACCAGCAGAGGGCACCTGCACCTCATACTTCAACACTGACTAGGCTTTTACAATGAAATCCTGTATCAGCTCAGTGTCCTTGGTGTGGGTCACTGTGTATCCTTGGTCTATCTTTAAGGAAGGCTGTATTTGCAGCTTCTCATTTCCAGACCACAGCATTTTGTCACCTAAAGAGCAGGATGTGACCTTTTTAAGGTATAGTTTCTTACTCCCAGCCACCAAATATTTCTACCTCACACTCTTCGTTATGATTCCTTCCCTTTTTTTTTATTTACCAGACTTACTATATCACAGAAACTCTTCTAAAGACTTTACATGTATTATTTTAATTCACAAAAAATCTTTATGAAGCATTATTATCACCATTTTACAGAGAGAGAGGCAGAGGGACCGTGAAATTCAGTAAGCTAAAGTCACACTGAGATGATTAAGTCTTCAGGAGTCCCTATTCAAAACAGAAGTACTCCTGGGAGAGTGGTCTATTAAGTCAATCAGCTTTTAATATAAAAATATAAATCAATTTATGATACATGTTTTAGCCCATGGCTGATTATAGAGTCCACTGAGAGAGGGAGGAGACCCAGGACTGATTATGGTTGTCATGGTGAGAAAAAAAGAAAGAGGAGAAGGACAAAATGCTACCAAGGCCTGAACAGGTTGTCTGGAAAACTGAGAAGTCCAGATGTGTGCTGAAAGAAGGGCTGGCAGCGCCGAAGGAGCGAAGGAAGAGAGAGGATGATAGCCAAAGGGAGTGGTACCCAAAGAAGAGAAAGTGGCCAATTAAGATAATTAACTTTGCATATTCTCATTTTTGGCCTAGACCAGACCCTTCCTAAAAAATCTCCAGTTCTTTAACCAAAACTTAAGCCCTAGTTTCTTCTGCCTTCCTGAAAGCATTCTCAGCCTACAGAGTATGTAGTGAGCCGTTTTTACTATGATGTAAACTATGAGTATACTTTATTGCTTTCTTCTCTATGCTGCCTGTGGTAGTTTATACTTAACTACTAATGCATAAATTATCACACTGAATTGTCATTATTCATTTATGTCCCTGAACAACTGGCTGTCAGCTAGGAAGCCTTTGATTAATAAAAACCATCAGTGAGACAACTGATTAAGTATTGGTCTATTAAGAAGGCACACTTAGTGATTGAACAACTGTGTATCCATATGAAAACAGCGAGCCTTGACCTCCTACTTTATACCATATACAAAAATTAATTTGAGATGGTTCTTAGAGCTAAACCTAAAAACTAAAAACTATAAAGCTCTTAGAAGAAAACATAGGTGGATATGTTTGTAAATTAGGAGTGGACTAAAGTGGTTTTTAGATCACAGAAGCCATAAAAGAAAAAAATGGACAAATTAGAATCCTTAAAAATTAGGGAATTCACCTCACAAAAATATGTCCTGGAGAAATCTGATAGACAAGCTATAGGCTAGGAGAAAATATTTGCAAAATGCATCTGATGAAAGACCAGTATCCAGGATATATAAATATTTCTACTCTCAACAATTCCTACAACTCAACAATTTTTAAAAAAAGAAAATGAGAAAATGAGTAAAAGAATTGAACAGATAACAGTTTTATTCATAATATCCAAAAAACTGGCAATAGCCCAGGTATCTATCCAGCCAGTGGAGGAAAATGGATAAACAAACTGCAATATATCCATACAATGGAATACTATGCATTGACTTCAAAAGGCAACAAACTACTGATACATGCAGCAACATGGATGAATTTCAGAACAATTATGCCAAGTGAAAGAAAACTCACATGAAAGAATACATTTTTCATGGCTTATATTATGTTTTAGAACAGACAGATCTAACCTACAGTGGAAAAAAGTCAGTACAGTTATTGCCTCTGGGAGGATGGGACAGCCATTGATGAGGAAGGGGCTTGCAGGGACTTTCCCGAGTATCACTTATGTTCTAGACCTTGATATGAGTTTGAATTATGTGTGTGTATTTGTCAAAACTCAGCAAGTGTACCCTTAAGATTCGTGCATTTTATTCAGTGTAAATTTATGTTAAAAGAAGAACAGATTAAAAACAGATATTGAAGTCCAGTTAATCATATGCATGCTGAAGTACTTAGGGAATGTGTATAGATGCTTTGCAGTTGGAATATGTCAAAAATACAAGAAGGATTGATGGAAGGATAGTGACAGATTGATGGATAGATACAGGGTAAATTAGTATAGTTACTGGCAGAATCTAGGTGGTGGATATATTTGCTGCAAAATTCTTTCAGCATTGCCATATGTTTGAATATTTTCATGATAAAAAAATTAAAGAACCTATCAAAGCTGAGGCTCTTGATCTTAGTTTTTCTTTTCTTTTCCTTCCTTCCTTCGTTTCTTCCTTTCTCTTTTTCTTTTCTCTTTCTTTCTTTCCCTCTCTCCCTCCCTCCCTCCCTCCCTTCCTTCCTTCCTTTTGAGACAGAGTCTCACTCTGTCACCCAAACTGGAGTGTACATCTGGGCTCACCGCAGCCTCGACCTCCCAGGCTCAAGTGATTCCCCCACCTCAGCCTCCTGAGTAGCTGGAACTACAGGCATACACCACCACACCCTGCTAATTTTTTGTACTTTTAGTAGAAACAGGGTTTCACCTTCCCAGGCTGATCTCAAACTCCTCAAACTACAGGCATATGCCACCACACCCAGCTAATTTTTTGTACTTCAGTAGAGACAGGGTTTCACCATGTTTCCCAGGCTAATCTCAAGTGACCCAATCCGCCTTAGCCTCCCAAAGTTCTGGGATCACAAGTGTAAGCCACTGCCCTCGGCCTGATCTTAGCTTTTCAAGGTCCTGTTGACACGATATCTCTTTGATGCTTGAAGCAACTAATCTCTTCTTCTAGCAAAGAAACTCTGAAAGTGTAATTTTCTAGTGGAATAGAGAGCACTTCGTCCCTGAAGGAGATATAAAGCTTAAATGGAAATACGTCTAAAAGCTTGTGCTCTTATTAACGTACTTTTAACGTTATATTAAGGGAAATGTTTTGTGTCCATGTCTGGAGAAGTCCTTCTAAGTTGTATTGTATCACTCTCTTCCTCCAACACTTTCCTCTGTATAGGAATCTTCCTGCCATCCTGGACTGGGTGAAAACTCAGAAGCCTGGAACCATGGGTGTCAACATCATCACATCTGACTTCGTGGACCTGGTGGACTTTGCTGCGACTGTCATCAAGTTGAATGACCTCTTACAGGAGGACACAGCTCTGACTAAATGCTGATTTAATTTTTTATTTAACCTTAATGTTGAATTTGTTGATCCAGGGTAGAGTTCTGAAGGGTATCCTGTTAGGATGGCCCCTGGGCAGTGACGATGAAGGAAGAGGAAGGTGGCTTTTTTTCTCCCTTCTTCACAGGGCCATTTAGATAAAATGACAGGGCTATTACTTGCATTTTTCCCAAATCAGACTTTTTTAAAAACTTAAGTCTAAGGGAAGAAAGCATGTTTCATGTAACCGAGGTCAGGACCTCCCCAGTGGTTTATGGTGGTGAAAGGAGTTTAGAAATAGGGTCTCTAGAACCTATTGGAGTATTGAATGTCCCCTTAATTTGCCCAGCTCCCTGTTGTCTTCTGGGAGGTTGTATGTGAGCCAGTGAGAGAGTTGAACCAGAAACACATTCCTGGTGAAAAAGACTGGCTCACTGCAGGTGTGGCCCACACTCTGGGGTGGATCTAACATCAGCCTGGGGCTCTGAGCGGGGAAAGAGCCAAGCACCAGTTCTCTTGAGGATTGTTGGATGTCATCCCTTTTCTGAGAGAGTAAGACTCATTTGTCACTAAGATGTTTCAAAGACAAGCTGTTCTTGTGTAGCATATGCTGGTAACTGGTCACCTTCATTCTTGAGATAAATAGTGTGTACCGCCCTTAGTATCAGAAATATGCTTCCCAGTTTTGAGACTTGGATTCCTTGCTATTTCTTTTGGCCCCTTCTTAAAAGTGAAAGGAACAATGATAGATCTTTTCAGCGTGGGGCCCAACAAGAGATAGATGTGCATGTTCATTGCATGCCAGATACCTTTTATTTAATTCTGCGGCTTTTTCCAGAATGGGTGCCAGGTAGAGCACCTGCATCATTTTGACAAAGTCCTCTTTGGAGTGGGGTCTTCAAGCCTGATCTTGGAAGTGCATTTTATTGTTACCTGCCTAGGACTCAGGTCTGCGCTGTGGGACACAACGCTAAGTGGAAGCACCTTATCCTTGGCACCATGGAACCAGGCACAGGACGCATGGGAAAGTGCAATGGCATTAAAGGAGGAAGCTCCAAGTGCTTTGGAGCCATTCTGTAACTTCTTGAAAACAAGACTACCTCGGGAACATTCAGGATGACTCGCGTGTCACCAAGTGAGAAATACCTAGTATTGGAACATTTCCAGTCCTTCTCTCGATGGTTCTACTTTCTGTAGGTTGTTTTGAGCCTACCAGTCACCACTGCATGAGGGCTTTGAAACTCAAGAGGGGATTTTTTTTTCATTGATAAGAGGTGCTTATCTATAAAGAGCCCTCTTGTGTTTTGATCGACTTATTTATTTATTTATTTATTTATTTATTTATTTATTTATCGATTAAGTATCTCCCGTGCTTCTTACATCAAGAGCACTCACACAGGAGCTTACCGAACTTTTCTCAGCCAGGACAGATGCTGCTATGGTCTTTCTCTCCTCAATAGGAACACGCATCTCAGGGCTGTGGGTGACCCGACTTTGCTGTTCATGTCCTGGCTCCCCAGTCCTCCTGGGGACAGTGTACATGTGTGGATGTGGTCCAGATCTGAGAAGTCACTACCAAGCCATGCCGGTGAATGAAGATAAAATGGGTCATGAAGAACTATTAGTTCATAGGTAGACCCTCCGGAAGAGTGTCCATAAGGAAGGACCTAGAAAGAAAACTAGGCATGGAGGTGTGTGCACTTGGAAGCTCCTCTGTGCCATCTGAGAATCCCTAAGGAAGTGGCAGCTTCTGGATTCTTAAGGAGGAAATATAAACATGGAGTCCCGAATGGATGTATGCATTTATAGACTGTCAGACTCTTCTTCCAACTTTCCTGTTTCTGTCCTTTGATGCCCATAGATGGATTTCACATGTTGCACTGCAGAGAGGGGTGTCCTAGGTGACCTACTAAAAGCACGTGCACACCCCCAACTCAGTCTTCCAGCATATACTTTCTGTAATGTAAGCCCTGGCTTTTAGCTTCCACACCTTGAGGAGGTCATTACAGAAATGCCTCTGGGAAAATCTGGTTGAACTTTCCTTTTTTTGCATTTGAACCCCTCCTTAAAGGGTTTTCTGGGATAATGTCAAATTCTGTTGGGCCTCCTCTGGATAAGAGTAAGAAAGTGTGTTTCCTTGCTTTTTAAATTTTTCTTCAATTCTGATGCTAAACCCTAATGACAAGCTCAGAAATCCCTGGTCTACCCTCACGGTTTTATTTTGGTGGTTGTCATTTCATTTTGCTTTTGTTTTTAATTCTGGATCAATTGCTAGGGGCTAGATCATCTCCCCACTTTGTACCCTTTGTTACTTGGCAAAGAGATGAGGAGGCAAGAGGAGAATTACTGTTCTCTGTTTCATTTGAGCCTCAGCTTTGTCCAGGTGTTTGGTGCTATCAGGCCAGGTGCGTTGACAAGTATCTACACAGGATGCCAGTAACACTCTAGGACTGCTGACTGTTCCATGAAATGTTTACATGATTTTGTCCTTTAGTTCTTAAATATATGATTGCACTTCACTTGGGTTGTAACATTTAAGTGCACCTCAGTGTTTGCATGATAAATGTCATCAAGCATGACACAGAAGCCCAGAAAACTGTACCAAGGTTGCATGCATGGAGTCCTGCTCTGTGTGGTGCATGCAGGTGCTCGCTCCTTCATGTTGCTTGGAGCTGCCAGCCTTGTTTGCAATTTGAAAGTCTGCACAAGAGTTCTGGGAGATAGAAGGAGGATTATTTACAATTTTCCCTTGATAAACACCCTTGCATTGGCAGAACCTCTGCCTCAAGAAAAAGTTGCTTAACATTTTGTAAAGGACGTGTACCTTCTCCTTGACCATGAGAACAGACAGGAGAACTCAGGCATTTAGGACAGAGGGAAATAGATTTTAGGTTCATGGCTCATTCTACAATTACCAACAATAAAATAGTGACCCAACCATATAACTTATTCTCAGCTCTCATGCTTACTTAGAACTAAGATCAAGATCAGCTAAGAAGCTACTTGATTGAGCCAAAAAGGACTTCAGTTTCACAGAGTTTGAGGTCATATTTATTCTGAAATGTAACTGAGTTATTCATGAGCTCCCTGGACCATTTCCCACACAGCCACATTTCCATGGCTTTGTGGCAAAGGGGACCATCAAGGGTTTTAGTTAGGTTAGGGTAGTGTTTAAAGGCTTGAACTTTGAACCTTTTAGAGATACCACTATGATTTCATGGGTACAGAAGGATTGGAGAGAGAGGTCAGGATGGACTTAATGGAAGGGAGGGAGAAGTTATTGAAGATTAAATTTTAAATTAGTGGCAGATCTCCAAGAGGGTCATGCCAAAAAAAAACAAGTTTTTATATTTGCTGTATTAAACTCAATAGTAATTACATTTAGTCATTTTCCTTAGCACTGAATCTAAACCCTGAATTACTGAGAGCATCACAGTTCCAGGATTTTATTATAAACTCAAAGAAAAGCACAAGATCTGAGCCCAGGTAACAATCCAGCTTAAGAATCCTAGTTCTTTTTACATGACTTCATATTCATCCAAAAAAAGTATGTTTCTTCTCAAGAAGACAATGTAGGAGAGTATTCTGAACACTAAATGCAGTTTTATGGCATGTCAGGATTTTCTAGCTCTGGTTTTCAGAATCTTGCCATGAGAAAGTGCTTCCCAATGAGACATTATTACCTCCCAGCTAGTAGGCTTAGCACAAAGCTAAAAGTGGAGCAACAGAAGAAATTCAGATGGAAATGAAACTACTTCTTCCTGGGAAGTAAAAGGGCCACATGAAACCAGTCCATCTTACAGATTTAGTTCATGCCACAGTTGAAGTTTGTGTGGTGTTCCTTATTTCAAATTTTTACTGTTAGATTCTAAGGAACAGAGTGGGCTAATGAGGGGGCACAGCCATGAGACCCTGCTCTGTTAGCTGAGCAAGTGATCCTATGCTACATCTTTCTTGGTTCTCTCATCTTTAATAAAGATGCCGTCTGCTACTTTAGTGCTGTTTTTCAAATCTTGGTTGACTAGCCTCCCACAACATAAGGTCCCTAATGATTAGATTAAATGCCTTCTACTCAGGGGGTGTGCAGATGTGGTTTCTTCCCTCTGTGGCTTGTGGGGAGAAGCTGCGTGGGCTTATATCCTAACACTGTGATGTAGATGACAGAACTTATCTAGGAATGGCACCTTTGATGATCCGTATAATGAAATATGTAGTGCTCAAAGAAATCTACCAACATGTATATGGGCCCTTGAGAGGTGGGTTTTCCCCTTGTTATGCCAAGGGGAAACGAATAGCAATGACGGCGTCAAACATCCAAACTGACAGGAAGTTTGTTTTGCACAGCATAGCACATGGTTGTCTTCTGAGTTCCACTGGTGTCCCAGGACATCCTGGCCCTCCACCTCAGGCTGCTGCCTGGTTTGGCATCATAGCTTTGTCATTCACAACCACTGCCTTGGAACACACAGAAGTGGACTGTTTGAGTGGTAGGTCATTTAGCTAGAAACTTCACCCTTAGTTTCAAATGATACCACACAGCTCATTACTACCCCAAGGGACTCATTATCTCCATAGCTTCTGGATTCCCCACTTCCTTCTAGAAACAGGGACACTAGTAGCACTATAACCTTGAACAGGCCCTAACCCAAAAGAATACACTACAAACCGTAATTGATTTTCCCAAAATATCACAGTCTTAGACACTAAACAAATAATTCAAGAAAACTCTTTCTACCCTGCAGTGGATGTAGTGTTCTATTATGTTCTCCAACACAACTTCTTAGGATTTTTCGAACTCATATCTAAGCCAAATTGTTTAGATAAATATTCCCCTTATATTTTGGGGGAATTCAGGCTCACAGTTTGCCGAGGCACGCCTATCAATAGTGTCATTCCTTCTCATCTCCTTCACAGAATACTCTCTCTCCTTTTGTCTCCTAGCCATTCCCCATCATCTGCTGACCACGGTTAACCACAGGGTGCTGGCAAAGCTTATGGTGAAAAGCACATGTGTTCAGTGATGTCCGATACACTCTTATCACAGTGGTTATTGCTCCTTACCCTTTTCAAATGCATTATTCTACCCCTCAACCTACATCCAATCATTAGAACTATACCTGATTACAGCCCAAAACTTGGGACCAATACTTCATTCAAATAGCAGGGGCTTGGTCACAAATGTTAAGCCCCACAAGAAGCACAGCACTTTGAAAAGTCAAATAAGCCTTCGGTAGCTCTGTACATTTGCAATTTTACATTTGTTATTAGTTATAGCACTAATAGCACTTCAGTCATGAATCTATAGTCTCAATATGATAAGTCTTAGAATATATTCTAGAAATAGTGGTACCTTGCTGCTATTATACTTAGTAAATACTCCAATATAATAATACATTTTAAATACAGATTGTGTATGCATTATTTGTGTGTATATGCCAACTGTACTACTTAACCTTACTGATTAGCAATTAGAAAAATACAGAAATTGTCATAGTGAAAATAAGTCTTGGTCAATTCAGATGATACGTGAACCTGATAAATCCTCTAATAGATATGCTATTTTGTCTTGTATTGCTTGTTTTACACTGTGGTGCATGTTGTTTGCTTAGTAAAATAATAATAATAATAAAGTATACCAATTTTAAAGTTAGAATTAACATTTTTCATATATGCTGCTTGATACTCCAAAATGTATTCTGTGGCTTAATTATCTTATTCATATACATTTCACTTGGCTTTTTACCCCTAGGAAATAATTGTTCATGTATAGCTCTCATCTTCTTTCTTGTAACTTTCACTAAACTGCTTACTTCAACTTACAACATTGTAAAGCCAGAATACCTCATTTTAACAGTGAAAAAAAAAATAGATATGATGACATGATGTGTTCTCTTGTATTTGATTTGAACTACCTAAATAGGCTTAAACCTAATAATAAATATACAATTTTTGGCAGGCACTTTTCCTTTGTTTGGATGAACATTTTGTTATTCGTCCACTTCTAATTTTGTTTTAAAGAGTTATAAAGTCAGTGTCAATAAAATATCTTGTTATGTAATATTAGACGAAAACCCTCTCGGGCATGTCTAACATATTTTTGGATTAACCAAACGTGCTTGCAGTCCTCAAGATTGAGCAGTGTGTGAAATGTGTACACACCCTTCACCCCATGCTTTTCCAAGTTTCATCCTTAGCACTTCAGTTATTTCCCCTAATAACTGAGACTTCAGTTATTAGGGGAAATAACTAATAACTGAGACTTCAGGTTATTCAGACCTGCGCTTATTGACATCCATACTGACATCCACACTCACATGACCACCATCTCTACCCACATTAATTTGAGTGATTGCTAAAATGCCCAGAAATAAAACAATGCAGAGATAAGGTACTTGTGCCCACAAAGATTAAATAAGGGTGGGACTGCATTGCCACTGCAATGAAGGTTCCAATATCTTCCTTATTTCTAATTCTTTTTAATAGAATATCCAAGCCCACTTAATTTTAGTGAATTCTGTGTTTCCCCTATATGTGAGAAAAATAATGGGTTGAGGTAAGGTTTTTTGGTATGAATTTAGCAGAGATCAAATTAATTCTAAGTAACAATTAATTTCTTGTAGTCAAAGGTTAAAACAAGTAATTAAGAATAATTATAAGTCTGTTTGAAGTTACCATAGCAATTTAACAACATAGTCATATTCAGACTTTTTAACTTTAGTCATTCCTGTTCAGTTTTTAATAATAAATTGCATGGTGTAGATAGAGCTGGGTGCAAATATAAGCAGAGCATGTATAACCTGTATGGTGCAATTGCAAAGATACTACTGGTCTGCCTCAATTTCTGAACATATACTCGGGTTTAGACATTGCCTCTATAACAATGGGGCGCTCACATTATGTATGAACTCTTTTATATCTAATCATAGTAATGTATCATATTACAACAGGGTTATAAACATTCTATTTAGCACAAAAGTGTAGGCATTTCAGAAGTGCACAGACCTGGGTTTCTCTCCCAACTCCATATCCTGGCTGAGTAACCTTAGGCAAATTAACATCTCTGTTTACATAGAAGATACGGCTAAAAATACCTACCATGAAGGATATTGAAAAGACAAAATAAGAAAATGCATAGAAAGCATTTTAGCACATAGCATGACATATAGGAAATACTCAATAATAGCTATTAGTCTTAGTAATAAGGGCAGGGATTTTGCACCCTCCCCCAAACGGCACCCAACACAATCCCTTCAACATAATTGTTAACCTTTGTGTTGATTGGTAGATGATTTACCAGTAACTAATTAATGAAAAGTAAGTCAATATAAATTTGGACAGTGAAAGAAAATGTGAAAGCTCTTTGTGTGGCAAATTCTTGGGGCTTTGCAGTGGAAGGTCAAGGCAGCTGTATGGTGCTGAGTGATTAGACTTGGTCATTCATTTCTCTGTGTGTGTATCTGTGTGTGTGTGTGTGTGTGTGTCTGTGTGTCTGTGTAGGTTAGAGGGTGATGGTAGGGGCAAAGAGAAGAATGGTGTGAGGAAGGCACTAGAGACAAAGTCCTGGGCTTTGACTGTTGGTGGTTTACACCTCTGGAAGCTTCCTAATCTGGAGGTACTCACATTAATATGTATTTCTGGACCTGATCCCTGAAGATTATGATTCTTTATATCTTAGGGCATATCTCAGGAGGAATACTTAGAAATATGTATTTTGGTGCATAACCAGTTGGAGAATTATTGAATCAGAAATGCATTACTCGGAGAGTGGCATTTATGCCACAGGTGGTATGCAAGATAATGTGAGGTGGAAGATGGCCATATCCTTAAGTAGCATTAATATCATTAATCACTGAATCAGTTCTGATGAGTCAGGAGGGAAGTCTCAGTTTAGTAGTGAAACCTCCCTGTCCTTTGCTATCAACCAAAACCAAAAAGGCAATAGTATCTAGCAATAGTATCTAGCTAACATTTAATCTCATTTTGTTTGTATTGTGTTTATGTTGTGGTTACCTTTTCTTTGTAGCAGGTAGTCCTAGGTTTTCAATAGTGATATAAAGTCCCCTTTCAAAGTAAATTTATCTAAGTTTTTCAAAGATTGCACTGTGAAGAGCTATGAGAATGGCCTAAGTTTATGATCTTTTCCAGGTTGAAAAAGAAATACAGTGATTCTACCACTCATTTTTGCCTAGAATTGGGTTTGACTTGCTCTTTCTAAATATTACTTACTAACTAACTACATAAAGAAACTGCTATTTGAAACAGAAAATTATCTCTGCTTTTCATAGGGAACTTCCTTCATGTTTCCTGTGGAAGTCCATGCTCAGATAATCTCTATGTTGTTCGGTACAAAGCTTAAACTAGGGAAAGAAGGGTCATGGAGTCACTGAGTCCTACCTATGGCTGAGCTTGGCAAACAAGAAATGCAGAGCAAACTCTGTTTCTTCAACTTCGAAACTGATTCCTTCTCTGTTAATCCGTGAGGTCAGATTGCCTGAATGTCCTGGATTTTTGTTGTGTTTTATTCCAAAGAAATTCTTCCTGATCAGCAAGAAGTGATTGTGTTTACCCCTCTGCAAATCTGCTCAGTATGACCAAAGGAGTGTTATTATTTTTAAGACTTGAAACCTTTCATTCTCAGAGAGGGTGGGAGGTTGCAAGGGAGGGACAGTGTGGCCAAAGCCAATGTGCCTCAAACCTCACCCAGGATGGCCTGGACAAGTGCCAGCAAGACAAAAGCACTAGTCAGACCAGGGTGTTTTCACAGCTGGTCAGTGTTTTTGGACAGCATGGGTGGGGAAGACACCACAGCAGTGTCAGCCTCTGTCCAGTAGCATCAGGCGATTGAGAGAAGCCTTCGGCAGGCGATGACTTTGATCTAAGGAGCTAAGTATCTAAAGAATAGGATTTATCCTGTAGAGAAAGGCTGTAAGAAGCAATGTTCTTGTTAAAGGCAGCCACTGAATGCCGTTTTTTTGTTTAACCTGAGAACTGAGCGCTTTTTAGCTTGGAGATTTTCCTACCTTCATCCTCACTGGGCATTTGCACAATCCAGTTGCAGGAGGTGTTTCTAGGACCTCCATGAAGTATAAGGAGATCTGGAAGAAAACATTAGGCTGCCTTTTGCAAAAGCTTCCCCCACCAACAACTTGTGAGTGTAGAACTAACTTACTACACATCACAGGGGCCAGTGGACTACTTCAGCGGGGCTAGAACTCCCCAAAATGACACATAAAATCTTAGATGTATGTGCACTCTTTTTCTGGTAAAGGACCCATAACTTGCATCAAATTCTCAAAGAATTTATGCTCTTAAAATGTTATAAGCCACTGCCTTTCAAGCACCTATGAGAATGCATTATCATTTAAATATTGTTAAGCAAGCAAGGCTAATTTAGGCTAGCACTAGAAAGTCTTGGTCCCTCCTATTAAAAAAAATCTAAGTTAAGATTCTTGTAGAGTTGTTCACTATAGGTGCTCCATTTCAAGAAGTAAGGTCAAATCCAACAACATTAAAAGAATAGACTAAGCCAGGTTCAAAGGAGCCTAAGGAATAGTTAGATGGAACCCAGCAAGAGAGTGTGGTCAGGGGAGGCACCAGAACCAGGCACACTGGCAGATCAGAAGTGGCAGGGGCACAATGTGCAGGCTTGGGCGCCACATTTCAGAGAGAAATGGGTAAATTGGAGCCTTCTTAGAGAAGAGTAACTTGGAGAGGGAAGGATCCAGAAGTCATGTCACATGGAAAACTAGGGTAGTTGGAACAGGAAACATTGGGAGCAAGGTAACAGAGATGTGTCTTCAAGTAGTTCTAAATCGTTACATGACTTGAGTTTAGAATCCTATGGCTTTAGATATAGAACATTTGTGCAAGGCATTAACGTTATAGAAGAGAAAACTGAAAGCCAGAGAGAAGTGACTGGCTAAGGCAGACCTAGGACTAGAATCCAGATTCTGATTCCCTTCCCAGGGCTGTTTGCCACCATTTCCAGCTGCCTTCCTGAGTGCCAATGAATGACCAATGAATGACCATTTCAAGAAGGTCAAGCTTAGCTTGATAAAGAGTATTCCTTTGTAGAATAGGAAGCTAAGTAAGATAGTGAGCTTACCATCATAAAGAGTATTTCCGAGGGAATGTGTACGTATTTTCGAGGGAATGTGTACTCATTCCCTAAAGTTCCTATAAAAAATTACCACAAACTTGGTAGCTTACAACAGTGCAAATGCATTACCTTGCAGGTCTAGAGTAAGAAGTCTAAAATGGTCAGTGGGGCCATGCTCCTTCTGGAGGCCCTAGAGGAGAATCTACGTCCTTGCCTTTTCAGCTTCTAGAAGCAGCCTGCATTCCTTGGCTCGTGGCCCCTTCCTCCACCTTTAAAGCCAGCAGCATAGCAATCACTGACCCTGCTTCTGTCATCACATCTCTTTCTCTGATTCTGATCTTTCATAAGGACCCCTGTGATTACATTGTGCCCACCTGGATAAGCCAGGATAATCTCCCATCTGAAGATCCTTAACTTGACCATGTCTGCAAACTATGTTATGTTACCATGTAACATAACATATTCATAGGTTCTGGAGATTGGGATGTGGACATTTTGTGGGGACTATAATTCAGTCTACCACAGAACATTTCATGGAAAGGTTTACTCATGCTCGTGCAGGTCTTAGAGCAGATCTGGATTCAAATCTTGGCTTCAGCACCTACTAGTTGCATGTCCATTACCCCTTTGAGCCTGAGGGAATGTGTTCTCTTTCCGGGTCCAAAAGGGGGTGTAGTTTTAAGGGCAAGAACTTCCTCGCGCCATGCCCCCTTCCCATCTCTCTCCATCTGGGAGATTTAGCGGTTTATGTTTAAATTTCTCAGGCGTGGGAAGAAACTAAGAGTCAATCACACCAGCGGAAGTTCTAAGGAACTCCTTTCATTGGCCCAGGGTCTTAGAGAAGGTGGGGGTTCCTCCCAGATTAAAAGCCCCCTTCTTCCACACCCCTTTGTACTCCATGTTTGGGTCCCCTTCCACGAACACTCCCTTCGTGGAAGTCATCTTTCTCTCTCCTGGATTTCCCCTCTGGAGTCCCCTTCCACACTCTCTCGTGGAAGCCTGTCTTCCCCTCCTAAACTCCATCTCTCTCTGTTCCCTTCCACTCAGGGTGGAAGCTGCTTTCCTCTCTCGGATTCCATCTTTCTGGATTCTCTCACTCAGTGTGAGAGTTAGCTGTTTCTTTCTGTCTCCTTCTGTTTCTCTCTCTCTTTAAATAAATCACCTTCTACAAACATTTTTGAGTCCAGCATTTACTGCGCACTGCGCCATGGTCCTCTCTCTTATTCTTGAGAGGGCAGGAGACCAAGAACCCAGGGAAATGTCCTCTCAGGGGAACTGAGGGCACCCTGAACCCCTGAACCCCAATATTACAAGCCTTTGTTCCCTCATCCATAAAATAGAAATAAAATCTCAACATTACCATGAGGCTTTGTGGTAATATTCATGAAATGCATAACATATAACACTCTTTCAATGAATGGTAGCTATATTTATTCAAAAACCTGCCAGATGATTCTCACCATATAAGAATTTAGTAGAAGAAAGTTCATTATTAAATGGGAAATTTGATAAAGTGATCTCCAGATTTCCCTCTGAGATTGCTATAATCTAAAGGAATAAAAATTTTGTTTTCTCTGTAAACTATTCTCAGAGTCTCTCATCCACTTCCCAGATGCAGTTACAGGGGATTTTATTTTATTTTATTTGTGGCCATCTGATTTTGCCACGCAGCTCTGGTTGGATTTAAACAGGACTTGGAGCCCGTCCTCGTGTGTAATGATTGGCTAGACCAGACGGCTGAGGCCAGGGCAGACTCCCTCCTTCACATCTGTCAACATACCTGGCTGCAAGCAAGTTGCTGCCTGTGACCACTGTCTCCAGAGGCCAGGGAGAGCAGGAAAGGAAGCGGAAAGGAACACCTTACCTTCAAGCTTGGGGAAAAGGAGAAGCCTGTGTTAATGCATCTTCTCCACATCCCACCCTCTTCGGCAAGGGCTGGAACTGTCGTGGGACATCCCTGCTGAGTCAGTAAAGAAGTTGAGGGAAGAGTCGGGATTGAAAAGCAGCAGACAAGGTAGGTGATCTCTGGGGTCATGGCCCTTCTATCATGACCACAAAGCGAGCACTGTACACAGCCTTGTCACCAGAATGTCTCTGAGGATGGCCTGCTGAAGGAGATGTGGTAGACCTGGGTGTGTGTCTGAATTCAGTCATTTGTCCATCAGCCTGTTCTGGAAAGCAGGCTGTATTTTCCTTCTGTCTTCTATCTCTTCTGAAAATTACTGTTGCTCCTGTATATATTTCAGAAACTTGGAAGGTTTTTAAAAAATCTTTCATTATAACAAACTATATGTGTGATTTATTAAAATTATTTCATTAGTAGTAGCTCCATAAGCATAGTCCTGTTCCAGAATTTTGCTTGCATAATTTTTTTCCATTTTCAAGACATACCAGCGAGGACACTGTAGGTATATTGTAGTATATGGTATAGAATAATATAATCTGAGAAATACACCGTTCATTCACAGGGCTGTCAACCTCATATGATGGGCTCTCCCAGGAAGTCACCTATATTTTTCTGCTTTGGAACCTAGAGAGTTAAAAGTACTGAAATTACTGGAGCAGAATCAAGCCTATTTACCTAAGCTTATCACATCGGCAGCTAGGTCAATCATTTACTGAGGCGAGGCTGTTTCTTACCCTGAATGGAGGACCACCAAAGCCTTTGCTGGCCTGAGTCCCTCTGTAGAAAAGACATGGGCAACATTGAAGAAATGCTGCTCTGAAGCTATAGTCCAGATTCTCTTCTGACCAGAGTCAGTTTTTCTCCTTCCTGGAATAGTAAATATCCCAAGGTTCCCCCCAAACATGAGCAAAACTAAAACACAAAGCTGATACCGATGCCACTTCAGGTACAGAGCTTGTGGCTTTGCGGGGAACTTCCCTCATCACTGGAGGTCTATATGGGGAAGAAGGAGATGATAACTATGAAACAAGTTATTAAGTGATTCTTGAGGAAGAATAAGATTATAAAGTAATCACCAAAGAAAACATGAAAATTTTCCCCTTCAAGTCTACATTCTAGAAATATGTTATTTTTATGGAATATGATTCACTCTTCTTTAGGCCTGAATATAACTCCTCTAATTGCAGAAATGTTGTCACATTGTCACCACATACAACTCCAGGCCTGTGCAGTGGTTCCTGGCTCCTGTGGTCATTAGTTAGAAGCTGGTGACGCAGAGCCCCTATTTTCCTGAACTCCCTTTAGGGAAGGAGTTGGGTCATGTAGGACAAGGTAATGTTTGACATTACTTTTGTCAATCATTTGTGGAACTGGAGTGACTCCCCTCAGGTAAGGTTTGTGGTTGAATATTCAGTGTCTGATGCAGTGAACTAGATGCAAGAGTTGAGGCCATTGTAGACACAAACCCGTGTGTGATTTTGGGTATGTCTGTGGCTACCTCCCAAGAATGTTGTGGAGAATCATGGAAAACTGATGCATTTTTGTGAAGTTACTAAGCCCTGAAAAATGTTAAGTGTGAATCTGGCTGGTGTCCAGAGTATGTCTGTGGATAATGCAGGTGATGGAGGTGGTTTTGAAGATGAAAAAGGATCTTGGGCTGATTAAATGCATTGGCTAGGTCAGGCATGGTGACCGCTGCCTATAATCCCAGCACTTTGGAAGGCCGAGGCAGAGGATTGCTTGAAGCCAGGAGTTCAAGACTGAGCAACAAAGTGAGACTCTGTCCCTACAAAAAATTTTTTTTTTAATTTTTAAATGCAGTGGCCATACTTCCCCACATTACTGAAGGCTGCCTTAGGGGCAGACATGCAGGTCTGACCTGTCCTTTTTTGTGTGGCTTCTGGCTCAGGGCCTAAAATAAGCTGGAAGCCCCTAAGGATATATCCAGCTTTTTCTTGTCCTGAATATTGTATAGTAAGTAGAGGGAGACTATTCTTCAGATTGACTAGATTAGAATAAGCATTGTCATTGTTTTTAAATGTTAGGTAGTTAGAATATAGAAGTCAATTAATTTACCCAAAATCATGCAATTAGTCTAAGCCAGGATCCTACTCAGTCCTGCCTTGTTCCCAACCCAATGCTTTTCCCATAAGGTCATGGAGTTGACCATATGGATAAGCATAAATTGGGGAGGGGGGTCACTAAGGTAAGCAAGGCTGACTAATACTGTCAGAGGTTCTCCACTGGCTCTTGGATGTGCCATGCCTGAGCCGCTATAACCAAAAGGCTAGTATTGGTCTTCCGAAATCAAGGATGAAACAGGCAGGAGCAAAAGGAAGTATTTTTAGTCATGGCAATAACTGGAGTCTTCTCTGTCCTATATATTTTCTAAATAACCCAGCTAATCCTCAGCCTAGGTCTTTGCCCCTTTTTATACTGTAGACTCAAATCCATGAGCCCCAACTAAAGTACAACCTCTGAACTATTTCCAGAGAAGAAATAACCCTATCCCAATCTTTCTCATGGAACTCAAGGATTTACTTACTATCTCATCTCAGCTAATATCTACTCATTTAAATCTAAGAGACTTGGGCACAAAGAGGCTTAAAGCCAGAGAAACCATCAACAGTCCCACCTATCAAGGATCTCACCATCAGCAACCCAAAGAGACCCATGTCAGGTTGGAGTCTAAATGGCTTGTTGGTGTCATTTGAGCAGTGAATGAATAATGTACAGAAGCCTTCATCCACCCCCACCCCTAGTTTCACTTCTGTTCATGTATATCCTAAAGATTTCATTAGCTGTCTGTCATAAATTCCAAAGCAGCCACAATTCCTGAGCATTTACAAGATCAAGATAAAGAAATGCCATCATGAAACACGGTCGACTAAACTTCTTTGAACAAAGGGTTTATACTGACTTGCCTTACACGTATCTCAAGTGTGTGATAGCAAAGGCATTACAAATAGGGATTGCATCACCATGTCCACCAGCACTCTTTACTAATCAACTGGCCCTGCATGAACTGTACTCACATGCCATCATTTTCATTAACTAAAACACTAAGAGAAAGAAAGTTGAAGCTGAAACACAAAGACTCATCACGACATTTCACCTGTATCAAGTACTTATTATGACCAAAACATGAACTGCTGCCTTTTTATCTACACTTTTTAAAAATTAATTTTCATAACAAACCTATGCAACTTGCCCAAGTCACAGAGCTAGTAAGATGAAGTGAAATTTGAATTGGGATCTGACTCCAAATCCAATGTTCTTCAGCATTCTGTTCTGGGAAACAGACCCAACAGTGTCTACACTGTTCACGTTCTAAGTGTAAAAGGGTAAAAAGTTCTTTATAAATTATTTGATCGGATCCTCACAGTATATAAATTTATTCCCCCTTCCCACCCACAGCAGATGTTGTTGATGTTCTTAAGTTTAAGCATAAACCTCAATATGACAGTGGGTTTCCTCTCCTCTAGAAAAGGAACCACAAACCCACGTACACACATGCACACACACAACAGCAATTGCCCAAGAGTCAGTGCTTTGATTCCTTTCCTTAAGCTGAGAGAGAAAATTGTTCTTATCTCCTAGTTTATAAACATTGTTTTGTCTGTTTGATTGACTAATGTGATGTACAAGACAAATTTGTCATTTATCATACCAAGATTTTTTTCAAGTTTATTTCTGCAGTAAAATTTCAGTCTTTGAAATCAGCTAAATTTTTCAAAACTGTCCAGTATGTCAATAGCTTTATTTAATCTTCACCACAGCCCTGTAAGATGAGTACTGTGTTCAGATGATATCCTTTCAGTTAAGAAACCTGAGACTCAATACAGGTGAATGACCTTCTCAATCTCACTCAACTTAAGTCCCTTAGGTCTTGGGACTCCAAATTCTTTGTTCTTTTTTATATCAAATACTCATGCAGTTCCCTGGATTCCTAAGTCTTACAAGTGGTAGGAATGGGGCCTACAAGATTCTTATTTAAATTTTCAGAAGTTAAAAATGCCAAATGACCACACAGCCTGTTCTCAGGCTGCAGAGACCTACTCAAACATTGATTGTTTTGCTTTGGGCTAGAATTCTATCAGGTCAGTGTGGTAATGCTGTTATTCTAATTAGATTTTCATGGAGTAATGAAAGTAAAGACACTAATTGTTACTTAATAAAATCTGCCTTAAAGGTATAAAATCTTTCAAACCCATGTGACCATGAGCAAAATAAGATATCAAAGGGGTTCATGCTAGGAGAAGGATAAGCCACCACTGTCCTCTGATCTGTTGTGTGCCTAGAGAACAGTATACATGAGTAGGGGCTAGAGATCCCCCGGTGTCTTGAGATGCACAAGCCCTCTCTAACCCTGTAGTCAGATGGATGTCTCATGAGTCAAACAGTTGCCAAACGGTATGGAACCTAAGGAAGTCCTTCTACAAATTGAGAATCCATTATTGTAGTTTCAACCCTACAGAAACCAGCTAGAGTTACAGGAGGAAACCTTATGCCCTAGGAATTCCATTTCAGTCCTAAGATGTTCTGAAATGTCAGGGAGCCCTGCATCAGCTATGCATCTGGAAGGGATCAAGTGTTTTCTTATCCCTAATGCTTCACTGGGAATTGCCCCTGGCTGGCTGCCTGAGTCTCCATCCCATGCGACAGTCTTGTCCACATCCTTGCTTTGGTGTTAATGTGTATCCTCATCATACATTTTGGTCTCCATTTCTGTGACCTCTGAGGTTCTAAGGATCTTGGTGCAGGAGAACCCATAGTTTTAGGCAATGAGAAAGCAGAGTGAATGAAACTTCTGCCCCTGACCCACCCAAAACTTGTTCCCCTCCTCTCTGCAATTCCAAGGTCAAATTTCCCATGAGAGCAGTAAAGGAACTGAAGGTCACAAAATGCTGGCAGTTAACCATGCCTTGGAGGGGTTCCCAGAAAGTAAAATGAAAATGAGATTGTTTTCACATAAGACCTCTGTATTTGGAGGACAGGATTCAAACGGTTTGAATGTGCAATTTGACTGTGCACTGAGGTAACCCCCACAAAGTCTTTTTTTTGTTTGTTTTTCAAAAGCCAAAATAATGTCAAAAATACTTCCTGCAGAGAACTCTAACTAGGCAGAATTCTTTTTTGTCATCACTGGGCTGATGTTTTCAAGGATTCATTTCTCAAGATAAGCCTTATATAGTGCATTTGGCTGGAGCTCATGTGTATTTCTGTGGAATGATGGCTTTCATCCATGGAGCCTACTTCGTGGTGACCTCATTAGATTTTACAAGGTAAACAGCTGAAAACGTGTGGTTAGTATGTGAGCAGGCTTCAGGAGAAAAGAAAACCCAGAGAAGTCAGCCAGAAGATGTTGCAGTTAATTGAGAGGTGGCAGGCTTCTCTCTATGACCCAAAGAAAGCCAGTACCCCTACAAATTCCAAGGATATGTACCCTCAATTTCAAACATGTGTATCCCACAAAATTTAGCTCTGCTTCCTAGATAGGAATCCTAATCATAGGAAGAGCTAATGGCTAGACTTCCTAGAACGTAACTGTTCTCTTCCCAAATTCATCTCATTTTGCTTTTCTTTGCAAAATGAAAATTCTCCATTTTCCATAAGAAGAGTACCGTTATAGACTGCAGTTGTGTTGATAAATTGTAGTCCAACAAATTAAACATAAAACGGCCCAATAGAGGCATCCTAGGCCTGACATCACTGCTCTCTTTCTCTGGCTTTATGCCAATTTTTAGACACCTTGGTGGTGGCTCAGTTTCACATCTTTACTTATCTGTGTCCTAACGATGAATAACCACAAACATTTACTGATGGGTTATCCACTCAGTTCAGCAACAGTCATCTACTTGTTACCAGGAGTGTGTTCGACACTGTTTTTGACATAGGATTAAATAATCTTGCCACTCATCAGAGACGAGGAGATTTTAAATTTATCCAGTAAGCCAAACCACAGCTTCTTTAGAGTCCTCTATATTTGTGTCTGTGCATGTGTGTGTGAGTGTGTGTGTGTCTGCCTGTGTGTATCTATTGGACTTTTAATCATTATTCAATACCAAAAAGATAATGGGTTCTCAGTAAATATTTGTTGGTGATACTAAATTGGTAATCAACTAGGAATTTAATCAAGAAATTGATTTATATTAAAGAAAACGAATTGCTAGGGAAAACTAAAGAAAGAATCAGAAGTGTTAAACACTGTTGTAGAGGGAACAGGGCATGGAGGGTCTACTTGCTCTTCTGCCAACCTCCAACAGAATGGAACAGCACACAGGAGAGCTTGGTTGTGTTTGATTCTGCTCCTACACACACCGACAAGGCAACTCTGGGCAAGTCACTTCAGCACTCCTGGCCTCAGTTTCCTCATTTTCAGAATGGAGGCAGAGGATTAAGAGTATAATGTCTCCAATGTCTTCTCTAGTTTTGATATTCTGTGTTCTATGAAAAACTAGAAAAGTTTACTTCAAAAAGTTCTTTAAGGAAAACGCAGAAATAATTTTAATTTCTCTAGGGAGATTATTCCTATCTCTTTGGTAAACAGGGGGAATTAAAAGACTGCTCAAGAGATCCCAGCTATGCCACCATGAAGATGTTATAAATTGGTGAGTCCGGGCATTGATCTTTACTAGAGAAGAAGCCCACTTGGCTAGGAGAGTACAGGGACCCACATCTGAGTTCTCCCGTCCAGCGCTCAGCTTTGCCAGGCCTGTGTGCCACTAATGCAAGCTCCAGCAAGCAGGCAATCGTGACTGTCATTCTTTATAAACACACAGAAGCCCTCAAAGGTGACGGACTTGCCCAAGGTTACAGAAACATGGCAGTGAGTCAGATGGAACTGTGTGTGTTTGGAGGAGGAGGAGCAGATGACATTATAAACACAAGGCAGAGAGTGAGGGACAGATCCACACTTCTTCTGAAGTTAAGAATACACAATGGTCACAGGCTGCGGAAGAGCTTTAACTCGGCTCTGGATCCTGAGGTCACCCCTGTCTGCCTGCCTCTCCCTGGGCCACCCCAGGCGCCCTGCCCAGGGTTACTCCCCCAGGATGTTGCTGACTGTGTGCCTGTGCTCGTGTCCCTTGTGAGCTTCATGAAAGCTATTCGTAATGAAGAGAGGGCATATCAAGGAAGGGAGACTGCATCCTCGAGGCCCTGAACTGAAAAGGCAGTCTTTTTAAAAAGGAAGTCTGGTTTCCCTATTAAAATTTGCAGAAATGAATGGTCCTCAAGATGACTAGCAGAATTGTGACATTCTATTTCAAGCATTTAAAAAAATTTTTTTTACTAAGGTTATTTTACTTCTCTTTGCTCTTCTTCTCCACATAACAAGGAAAGAATAATGCTTGCTCACTATGATACTGTATGAGAGAAGGCAGCCCGGGCAATACAACTCAAAGGAACCTACTAATTGCACCAAACAGCAAGGAATAGCTAGACATTTCAGTAAGTAAAGTGTGGTATCGTCATGCCTCATGCTGGTTTACTTTATCACCCAGACTCATGCCTAGGGAGTGCTAAGACCCTGAAGAACCACAATCACAAGTGATGGCAAAGAACCTCTGGTCCAATCAGAAAAACGCTGAAAGAAATTGGGCATCAATGGTCTTATGCCTCAGTAGCAATAGGAGGCTGTGTCACTTTGCCGCCTACTATTGTCCTTGTTAAATATGAGAGAGAGAGAGAGAGAATTAATTATCATCCCCAAGGGATATCTGGTAATTTTCCAGAGGTATATGAAGAGGGCAGACGATGCCATAAATTCAGTAAGAACAGACTGGTTTCTTGGCAGAGTCTTCAGGTGACTTTGTGTTGTATTCAACAAAAATCTTACTGAGCATACCCACTTCTCTGTTTCTATTCTATTCCTAATATCTAACTTCTTCTTAGGTAGTCTCTTGGGAAGAGGGCTAGATAACAAATAACACAATATATAATGCTTAGTTGACTGTCACAACCATATTAACTACACTCACTCTTTCAGAAGCCACAAAGCTAACAATCACCAAAAGTCACCCTTGGCTTGCCCCCATATACATTCAATTAACGTAGGATAGGAGGAGGACAGGCTTATGATTAGTATAGTATCTCTTAACGAAGTCAGAGAATTGGAACAGCCCATGATTCGACAACCATTATCAATGTCAAACTTAACTCAAATACAGGCCTCAATTTGTGCCCATCAAGTTAAAAAGAAAAAACAAACAGTGGGAAGAGGAGAGGGGGGAAAAGCTAAAAACAAAAGCAAAGAAATAACAGCGATGGAAAAAAAAAGAATAAGACAAGGTGCTGGAACATGGAGACCGTCTCACACAGTCCTAATGCCAACGACCAAGTACCAGCTGGCACCTTTACCAGTTCTCCAGTCAGTGAGCACCACTGCTTCTTGCACTGAACTGAGTTCCTATTATCGGACTGGATTCTTTAGCACTGCCAGCTTTCTAGCAGGAGAAAACGTTTCAGAGCATGAGGTAAAATAGAACTCTTTTTTCCTACTTTCAAAAAACCATCTCATACACCTACCCAGGGCCCTCCCTCAGCCCACTGATAGTCAAGGAAGTCAGAGTCCATGGGTCTTCCATCTGTGCCCGAGCACCTGCCCCACAGTGAAAAAGAGAAGAGGGAGCTTATCCAGTGGAGGCTTTCCAGAAGATGCAGGACTGTTTCTGATAATCCGATGCTTCACTGCTCACGAGGCTGAAAGGGAGGGAGGCAGCGTTTTGAACAGAGGAGACTTTCATGCCATAAATCTTCAGGCATTTGTGGGCACCAAGTGTCTTGCTGCGATTGAGATGGAACTAAAATAATATACAAGTTTATGTGTGTGTGTGTGTGTGTGTTACATGGAAAGAATTTTAATATGAGAAGGGTATTAAATCAATTTTGCAACAAGAAAAATCCTTTGTCTGGACTATTTCTGGGTGTTGGTTACACAAAACCTAAATAGTTGTTTGATTTCTGGAATTAATTAGCACAAAAGATTTCTATTGATAGCATTGCTACAACACATTTTGATCATTTTTAGAAAAGGCACACTACAAGATCCTTCGGCATGTAAAAAATTCTTTTGTGATGTCTAAACAAATCTCAGGGTTGGTTAATTATACTGAACTTCAGATGTCTTCAAGTAACTCTTAGCATGTTGAATTTTATATCCCATTACCAATACATCTTATTTTAGATGATGTTATGAGTAAGAGTAACCAATAAAATTCAGGTAAACTCATCACTGGATAGAGCCGCCTGCACATCATTTGGTTAGATTGTATGCTTAGCCTACTCCCCAGATGTGTTTATTCTCCTATTCTGCAGACACATACTCTATGCATGTCTGGTTTGGCTTAATATTTGGCTGGTCCCCTAAAGGGATTGGTTGAGGGTCACCATATTTTCTCTTTTAACCAGTATCTGATAAAACTCTAACTGAGAAACTACTATTCTTCACATGCATTTATATCAAAAACTATTTACTCACACTTCCCCCAGGCCAAAGTCATAATACCATGTTAGAATCAAACATTTTCCATTTTTCTAACAGACATCCAGTAAGAAAACATTTACAGAGTGCCTAACACGTTTGACACCTTGCTAGGGATGTAGATTCAGAGATGAGTAGTTCACAGTTCTGCCCAAAGGAAGACCAACATCTCACAGATAAAATGAACAAATAAAGGAGCCACCACAGGATCATATGCAGTAATAACTGAACACAAAGCAGAAAAGTTTCAGATGGATGCTCCCCAGCTATCAGAGGAGTTGGGGTCCAAGTGGTATTTTAAAGAAAAAAAAATTGGGGTTCACATTCTTCCTTTCTAAAAATCCAGGTTATGAAGAAAAAGTTACTTCCTTTTAGGAATTTGTCTGAATATCCTAAGGATGTGAAATTACAGTAGAGACAGTTGTGGTAGCCATGGCCATGGAAGTTTTGATCCCTGGAGAAAGAGGATAACAGGAGAGTCTGGAGAGATTCTTCTAACTAAAAGGTAGGAAAAAGAAGAATTCAAACTTTTGAACTTTGCTCTGAGTCACAGTCTCTGGCTAATTCATATCCTTTGGACTGGAGGCTTAATTTAGAAACATTCTGTGCAGTCCAGGGCTCACACGCTCTCCCATACCCTAGAGACTTTTGCCTGGTGGACAAGCTTATTATAAATCTGATTTCTTCTCAGTTATGAATTGAACTTCATTTATCCTGGGAGCAACTTTAAACAGGAATAGTGAAGAAAGTAAATATCTGGAGAAGTAGCAGTGAGGTCTTCTGATGTCAGCAACTGGCACCAGGTAAGAAGCTCAAGGTTAAAGAATAAACATGGCTGACCCAGCCCCCAACCCAACAACGTACATTAGCATCCAAATCCAACTCTGACTTTGTTACTATACATTATAAGCAGAATATAAGTCAGAAGGGTAAGCCTAGTAGCTCTCAACCTAGCCTGGCTCTAAATCTTTCTTAAGTTAGTTTAGGTAAACGTTTAGCATGTAAATGAAAACTTTCATCATTTTAAACAATTTGCCTGTTTCCTGAAGTAGGGCTAACAGATTGTCGAATTTTTTGATTCTTTTAGAAACTCAGATCATAAATTACACTCTTAATGGAACAGTTTTCATGTTGGTTTCATTTTTTCATCCATTGAAAGAAAAAATAGCTATAAAAGTTAATTAGGATAGATTTGGCTACTTAAATATTTAAAACTTATTTTACAAATGCTTAGACACAGGTAAAAATAGAAACAATGAACTGAGAAAGTACATTTGAAACATAAATAATAAGCAAAAGGTTACTGTTCCTAAAGAGTACTTATAAATCCTTACAGAGGCAATTGCCCAGTAAAAAGTTGGGCAGAAAATAAACTGGCAATTCCCACAAGAAGAAAGATTTATGATCTATAATGATATGAAGAGATATTCAGCCACACTAACAATGAAATAAAGGCAAATTGAAACAGTAAGATAGCATTTCCTTTTTATGAGATTGGCAATAATTGAATAATATTAGATGTTAGTGAGCATGTGTGGAGCAGGCCCTTCCACACGCTGTTGCTTCTGGAAGTGTCAATCGCTACAACTTCTTTTTTAAGAACAGTTTGTCAAAACATATTTTAAAATGTTTTAACACAGATAACTTTTGATTGATCAAATCCACTTCCAGGACTTATTTTTAGAAAATAATAATAGCATAGTGCATAAAAAGTTTCCCACAGTACTTAAATATTTATGTAAAGTTTGTTTATAACAGCAAATTTTGAAACAGCTTAAGTGTTCATCAGAGAGGGCTTAGATATAAACACAAATATACACCAGTACAATGCAGCCATTTAAAATGATGAGATCCACGTTGCAGTAGTAGCTCAGAGCTACCATTAGTAGTTCAGTGGCCATTAGATCTGTGTTTAAATTTTAGCTCTACTCATTACTAGCTGTGTGAACTTAGGCAAGTCATTTGACCTCCGTAAGCCTAACTAATCTCATCTTAAAGAAATGAGGATAACACAACTACCTATGTCTTAACATCGAAGTGAACTAGATGAGAGGATGAATCAAAAGCTCTTGACACACAGTAAGAGCAGAATAACTGTGAACTACTCTTAGTGACAGCCTGTGGATTCAATCCTGCTAAATGAGGAAAATTAAGATAAAAATAGCACCTTCAGTTTCTATGCAAGATGGTAAACTAGCTCCATGGGTTTTGATCCTCCCAAGACCTTATTAAAATAAATTTAAAACCAAAAGAATAACTTCACGACAGAGAAGAAAGAGGGGGCTATCAATAAATTGCTGGAAGACAGAAAACAAATGCGTCAGAAGAACAAGACACAGAGCCGAAATAATTGCATCTGTAAAGCATTGAAGATACTATTTAAAAATCTAAATAAGAAAGTTCTTTTAGTGATTATAAGTATTAGTCATAAAAATTAATAGACTGGAAAAATATGTTGAGCTTTTTGAAATTTAGAACAAAATGATATAGGTAGAAATGTGAAAAAAACAGGCATTAAATAATAACAGTTAAAATTAAGATCACAAACCTACTCCAAAAGCACTAGAATATTTTCCAGACACTGAATTATATTCATACATGTGTTATTTCAGTCAGTCGTACCAGCAACCCTATAAGGTAGCTAATGATATTATTCTCCCTTAATAGTTGGAGAGGTTGAAGCCTTAAAAAATTAAAAAGGCCAGGTGTGGTGGCTCACACGTGTAATCCCAGCACTTTGGAAGGCCAAGGTGGGAGGATTACTTGAGGCCAGAAGTTTGAGATCAACTTGAGAAAACTGGCATGATACCATCTCTAGAAATTTTTTTTTAATTAGCTGGGTATAATGGCACACACCAGTAGTCCCAGCTACTCAGGAGGATAAGGCTGGAGAGTTGTTTGAGCCTAGGAGTTTGAGGCTGCAGTGAGCTATGTTCATACCACTGCCCTGGGCAACAGAGCAAGACCTTGTCTCAAAAAAAAAAAAAAGAAAGAAAGAAAAGAAAAAAAGAACAAAAGAAAAGAAATTTGCCCCAAGCCACATGGCTAGTACTTGGGGTATGCACATGGCCAGTGTAGCCCTGTGCTGAATTGTCCCTGTCAACTGGGCACCTCCAAACCCCGGCTAAGAGCACCTCTACATCATGAAGAAGCAGGAACTACATTTTTCAGAGTGCTTGCCCCACTTGGTTTCAGAGTACAGCCTCCAGCCAGTATCAGTGACTGGGAAGGTATTAAATAGAAAATAAGAGACGATTATTCTCTAAAGACAGTTTCAGACAGATGCATGAGCAAAAGTTGGATGTGAGGTTCGAAGCAGCTTAACACTGAGCATCTAGAATCAAGTACTTTGGGGTTGTGGACCGAGCGAGTCAGTGACAATTCAAGAAACCTTTACTCCTCCAGCCCTTCCAATGCTTATTCCTTGTGTTAAGACACTTCCTACTGAGAACACAGAAACACTTTTATTTCCCTGATCAACTCTGATATAGGTTCCAAATGCTGAGGCCTAATCCTGGAAGTCCAATATCTAACTGACAGGTGTTTCAGAAATAGAACAGAAAACTGAAGGGAAGAAATTATCAAAAAGTAGAATCTTAGTGCTCAAAAGATACAAATCTTACATGAATATGGTTCATGTCCAGGACAACGAATCAAAAAGTGAAATAGGCCAGCTGGGTACAGAGGCTCACACCTGTAATCCCAGTACTTTGGGAGGCCAAGTCCAGAGGACAGCTTGAGGCCAAGGGTTTAAGACCAACCTGGGCAACATAGCAAGACCCCACCTCTACAAAACATTTTTAAATATTAGCTGGGTGTGGTGGTCTACATATGTAGTCCTAGCTACTTGGGAGGCTGAGGAGGGAAGATCACTTGAGTTCTTTCAGGAGTTCAAGTTTACAGTGAACTATGATCTTACCACTACACTCTAGCCTGGGTGACAGAGTGAGATCCTGTTTCTAAAAAAGTTTTTTTTAATTCTAAAAAAGGAAAACAAATACTTAGGCAACTTTGTGGCTTTTAGAATTTTGAAGACTAAAAGAACATATATTTCAGAGAGTAGAATAAAGTAACCTACAAAAAATGCAAATGAACTGGTTCTCACATCTCATCATCACCATATGATGTTAGGAGAAACTGGAGAAATGCCTTCAAAGTTAGGGAACATTTCCACCTAGAATTCTATACCCAGCCAAACTATAAATCAAGACTTAGAGAAGAATATAGACCTTATCTGGTAGTAAAGACCAAAATTTAAACTTACGTGCAAAATATTTTGAACAAGGATGAAATTCTAGTTCACTTAATAAACTTTCAGCAGAATACAAGATGATATATAATAATTTTAATATTATGGATTTATTCATGAGTATTAAAAATATGTAGCATAGCAAGCTTCTATAGCTACATATATTATTTAGATGAAAAGTATTAGATGTATTTAGGTATTAAAAATATATAAGGAATAGGGAGTAGGTGACTATGGCAACATTGTGAAGACAGCACAAGAATGACTGAAATTTGGGAAACACCTTGCTAAAGTAAATGCCTTAAGGTATTATTTCTTCCAAATATATTTACAAAAATATTTGTAGAAGAAGGGACTTTCATGTAAAAGAAGGGACTTAAAGGACACTGAGCCAAAAGCAGAAACTCATTAACTGCAGCAATACCAGGACAAAGGAGTCCAAAGACTGTGATTTAGTGGCTCGCCCATGAAGTTGGCCCAGCTTCCTGACTTAGACTCATATTCATTATTCTTCCCCCAACTCCCAATCCCCAGTAGCCTCTGACTGTGTTTCCCAAGAAGCCTCTCCCGCAGGGAAGGGAACATGAGGATACACTGAGCTGTGTAATTGCCTACAAGTTCCACTTCTCATTATAAAGCAGTGTTTCACAATCTGACTCATGCATTAATACCCTCATTTTTGCTTCCTCCCATTTTCTCTCTTATTCTTTTATCCCGTTGGGTTGTGTCTTTCTGTATAAGTCATCTCAAATCTTATTTGGAGTGAGAAAGAGTTTAACTAAGTAACACTAATGATCCTAACTTCACTCTCTTGTGAGATGTGGTAACAAGCCTGATTCTCTGTGGGCATATGGACGCACTGGAGTTTCTGGTCCTGCAAAGCTGGGATTAACGAAGCTCTTTTGATACAGTACTCAGGGGTTCTTGGTCCCACTAACAGACTAACTTCAGCTGTAAGCAGAAAACAAAATTTATTGAAAGGAGGTCAAATAGTTTATAAGAGGGCTAAGAAGGCTGGTGAATGAGGCCTGGTGTATCGAAACAAAACACAGGAAGCAAAATGGACCCAAGATGGCATGTGAAGTCTGTTTAAGAGGCTGCCATTGGCATTATCACCATAAACTCTAGCTATGGTTTCACCAGCCACACCTGACTCTATCCTTCATCAGAGGCACCAACCTTAATCTCTAAAGTTTCACTGGAAATTTGCATTGCTCAGTGAAGACTCAAATCCTAGCCAGACACACCTAGTGGCCTGAGCTTCCAGGGAACTGGGAAAGGAAACATCTAACCCTTTGGGCTTGGGCTTTATTGGTATTTCCTGAAATATAAGGGCAAGGCAGGCAAAACTGTCAAAAGTCCACCTCACTTGGTGACCCTGTGAGGCCCTACCAGAGTAGCCAATTCATGTCCCGCTTTATTGTCACCTCTTTTTTCTTTGAGACACTTGTTGCCCAGGCTGGGGTCAATGGCGAGATCTCAGCTCACTGCAACCTTCACCTCCTGGGTTCAAGTGATTCTCCTGCCTCAGCCTCCCTAATAGCTGGGATTACAGGCGCACACCACCACACCTGGCCAATTTTTCTATTTTTAGTAGAGACAGGGCTTCACCATGTTGGTCAGGCTGGTCACAAACCCTGACATCAGGTGATCCACCCACCTCAGCCTCCCAAAGTGCTGGGATTACAGGTGTGAGCCACTGTGTCAGACTATCACCTCTTTTTTCTTGTTAAATTCAGCAGTTTCCAAGTCAGGATACTTATGCTACATTAGTTATATTTGTATAATATATATTTTTCCTTATTTCCAAGTTATACTCTAAACATGAGTTTCTCATTTACATTTTTAGAGTCTTCTTATGTGTATTTTTGAATAAACATAGATGAAGCGGAGAAGTCCTTCCTGTTAAATTCTACTGGGACATAAGTTTCACATTACCTATGAGCCTTTTTCATTGAAAAAACAAAAATCCTTCCAGAACAAGAGAAGGCTAAAAAAATAAGAAGAATAAAAACTAAAAATAAAACAAAAATCCATTTTGAGGATAAGTTCAAAGAGACTGAATGTTCCAATGTAAATAACCACCAACAATGTAAGATGCTTATTTCGTGAATTCTTGAAAGAGTTCTTAAACTATGATAGTGCAAAAATCACTGAATTGCTTAACTCAAGAGCTAAATAAATGTCTCTGGTAAATTGGTACCAAAAAAATTATGTGAGGAAACAAAGACATCCATTTTAGTAGCATATGAAAGATGATGTAAGTATAAGTTAAAAATGTCAACTGTTGGTTGATACTCTTTGCACTAAATTATATTCATAAGCAAGATTTTTATGTTTTGTTGGATCTGACTTTTCACTACCCTGTTACAATAATGTTTCTCATGTTTGTTTTAATCTCCTTTACATTTACAGTGTCCTGGAGGGTGGTGGTGGTAAATTTAATTTGCCAACCTATGTTTAATTTTACAAGAATCCAGATCAAACTGCTATATAAACAAGAATTGCCTTGCAGGAACTTCTTGGTGATTAGGCTGGAGAAATCACTGCTGAACTAAAATAAAAAATAAGCTGCCAGCATTACTTTTTCATTTTCCCCCTTGTAATTTTAATGGCTCAAATGAAAGAGCTTTTTTTCTTTAACAATAGTATCCTTGTTAAAAGTCCTTTAAGGAACTGTTCTACTACACTGAAACAGTCTAATTAAACCATTAATATAACAATGATGCCAACAGTTGCTAAATTCATAGAACGCACTTCCATCTCATGGTAGATGTGGAAGGTAATTTTTTTCTGGCATGTTGCATGAGTCCCAGTTTGGGAACTCCTGTCCATTAGACGTTTCCTTGCAGAGAAATATCATTAATCCATGATACTTACTACAATAGCATATTATTTTCCTCAACAGAGGTAGTCATTGAAGCTGCATATTATCAAGGCAGCTGTCCCATTAAGTTTTTACAAAGGATTAAGGGGTTACATGAGTACTCAACAGCTGCACCAGCTAGGATAAAACAAGGGTTCCCAAATCTTAGGCCTATTAGTATATGGAATGAAATGATACATTCTTTATCCATGCAGTAGGATATTCATATTTAAAAAGAAAATTAAATTAGAAATAAAACCTCATTCATTCAAATGCAAAGCATTGTGCGAACACAAATGAAGAAATTTATAAAGAAATATACAACATTGCCCCTTCTTTTGAGAAGTCTACCAGAGTCTCGGTAGGCATGATTTAAAAGTTCAAAACATTAAATAAAATTAAAGATTTCAATAAAAGCCTGAGTCACTGAAGAAATTCTACAAGTTAGTTCATGAATAACTGTTGAACAATACACATGGCTACAATGGAAGTTCAGGAAGTGAGAACATTTCAGGGCCGGAGGTTAAAGGAGAAAGATGATTACTTTCTCAATCAAGACCTTAAAGATTGGTTCGAAGCGTGTGTATGAAAGTTGGAAGTAATTTGAGAGATCGTCTTCTACTCCAATATTTCCTAAACTTACCTGTTGAAAAGACTCATATGAGAAATCTAAAAATAAAATTCCCTGGGGGCCAGGTGCAATGGCTCACGCCTGTAATCACAGCCCTTTGGGAGGCCCAGGTGGGCAGATCTCTTGAGGCCAGGAGTTCGAGATCAGCCTGGGCAACATGGTAAAACCTCGTCTCTACTAAAAATACAAAAATCAGCAGGACATGGTGGCGCACTCCTGTAATCTCAGCTATTCAGGAGGCTGAGGCACAAGAATCACTTGAACCTGTGAGGTGTAGGTTGCAGTGAGCCAAGATTGCACCACTGCATTCCAGCCTAGGTGATAGAGTGTGAGACTCCATCTCAAAAAAAAAAAAAAAATTCTCTGGTTCTTTTTTCTGCCCTATTGAACTTATATGTGCCAGAGAAAGAGCCCCCAAACTGTATTTTTTTTTTTTGAGACGGAATCTTGCTCTGTCACCAGGCTGGAGTGCAATGGCACAATCTCAGCTGACTGCAACCTCTGCCTCAAGTGATTCTTCTGCCTCAGCCTCCCGAGTAGCTGGGACCACAGGCACGTGCCACCACACCCGGCTAATTTTTTGTATTTTTAGACGGGGTTTCATCATGTTGGCCAGGATGGTCTCGATCTCTTGACCTCATAATCCACCTGCCTCAGCCTCCCAAAGTGCTAGGATTGCAGGCGTGAGCCACCATGCCTGGCCCAAACTGTATTTTTTAACTGCTGCAGGTAATCATTTTCATCTGGAAGTTTGGGGAAAATTGTTCTAAGCCAATCTGTGATCTCAGCAATAAAACATTAAACAAATACCAAATGTAAAAAAGAAAAAAGCAGATATGAGACAGTGGGGTGTGTGTGTGTGTGTGTGTGTGTGTGTGTGTGTGTGTGTGTGTAGACAGTAGACAGATAGTAACTAACAGGGAGTCCAGCAGAGAGGAAGAATATTTGTACAGGAGCCAGGGCCAAAGAGCAATGGCCCAATGCCTTTCACATAGTGAACACTCAAGAAATATCTTGCACTGACTCCATAGAAGTGATGCAAAGAACAAAATAAGCCATAACTTTCAAGCATTTGATGACCTATGTATTACTTATTACCACCTGTGTTCTACTCATTTTGTAAAACCTCTACTTGGAAACACAGCCCATGAATCTTGGTCAATTGTGGATTTGTAGCAAGACTGAGTCAAACCCCTTCGTGCCCAGGAAAAATTTAAATCCTAAGGAGGTAAAGAGATTTTGCTGCAGTGAACTAGAAAGTTGAAATTCAAGAAAAGGAGACTCTGAGCTGCATCTCAGAGAACCTATTCAGATGCTTATTAGATTGTGGTGGATTTTGCTAAGGCACGTGATAGAATGAATAGCTCACAAAATAATTTTAAACTGGCTTAGAACACCCTGAAGAAAATTGCTCAAAACCAACTCAAGCCCTGAGCATACCACAGAAACATAAACTAGCATATAGGGGAAAATCTCACTGTGGCCGGGTGGAGCAAATGATTTCATGCATTTTTTTTCACAATCCCCCATCATCAGAGCTCTGGTTCTTATTGCTTCTCTTTACATTTTTCTAGTCAGTGGGATTTTCTAAATGTGTGCATGTGTGTGTGTGTGTGTGTGTGTGTGCATTTTAAGACAGAAATGCCTGTACTCACAGCCTACTAAATTCTAAAATTCTATCATTCTCTTTTCTCATAGGCTCTCTACTTTTTTAATGGAATTTGAAAAGCACCTTAATAACAAGTTGATTTATAAAACTTAAATAGAAATAATATTTTGATGTTAATATTTTATTACTTGACATATTTAGTGCACATAGTTTAAATATCAGAATCAGAGTTTACTACAAACATCAAGTTTTCATTTGATTATTTTCTAACAAAATTATTTCAAATGCATCTATTTTGCTCTTAGTATAGCTTGAAGAACCCATGGCTTGATGTTTTTCATAGGATTGAAGCCATGGGAGGGGAGGGTCAACAACCATGATAAATCCATGAAGATGGTTTTATAATCTACTAGATGCTGCAAAGACAGAGACAACAAGATATATTTTGCTAATAGGTCCTATCAATGTAGGGTCCAGGCCACCTTTAGCCTATAAGCATCATCCTGGAAACCAGGAGTCAGTCAGTAGGGTTTACTGCAATATTTTAAGGAAGAAAGGAGAAAAATGACTGTTCTTCAGAGCTGATTAGATATGTGCATAAATATCCCAGTGATATATCTTTTTCCAATGATTGTCTTAGTCCACTCAGGCTGCTGTAGCAAAATACCATAAACTAGGTAGCTTATAAACAACAGAAATTTAGTTCTCATCATTCTGGAGGCTGGGAAGGCCCCAGTTAAGACATCAGCAGATTTGGTATCTAGTGGGGATCAACTTTCTGGCTCATAGATGGTGACTTCTCACTGCGTCTCCACATGGGAGAAGGGCAACCTAGCTCTCTGAGGTCTATTTTTATAAGGGTGCCAATCCTATTCATGAGAATTTCATCCTTACCCAAAGGCTCCTTTTCTTAATGCTATCATATTGGTGATTAGATTTCAACTTATGAATTTTGGGGAGACACCAACATTTACACCACAACATTGAGATTTTATATATATTTACATGAATATATATACACACACATAGGTGTGTGTATGTATATCCCATGTGTGTGTACACACATGCACAGTGGAGAATATATGTTTAGCATGTAAAGTTACTCTTTGTACCAAATGGTTTCAAGATAGCAAAATAATATAACACCTACTAAATGCCAGGTAATTGGACATTATCCAAATCAGTGATCATGCAGCCCTATGAGGTGGAAATTTTTATCCCCAATTTATAAGTGAGCAAACAAATCTCAGATTAAGCAATTTGTGGGAGCACAGCTTATAACAGATAAAGTGAGATTTTGGATTTGAGTTTCTCTCTTTCCCAATTTTTTATTCTTAATCAATAGGCTATAATTGAGTGACTATCAAGAGTTCGTTGGGAATATTGTTGGTTCATAATAGCAACAATATGGGGTTTGTAAGACAAGGGGCTTTAAGGGTAGAGATCTAAGTGTATCTTTCAAATAGAAAAAGCCATATAAAATCTCTGTGTCTTCATGCTTCCATATTGGATTCAGGCTGTAGCCACAACACTTCTGCAAAAGCATTTCCGGGGAGACTTGCCAGGCGACCTCCACTTCTACCAGCTCAGGTTTAATGCACATAATACAGCTTGCCTTCATGTGCATGTTACTAACCCATGTTTGTGACTGATATTCTTTCAGTACATCTGCAGTGAATTAAAATAAGACAAGAGAGCAACCCAAAATGGTGAGCAAAACTCTCTTGAAATTCACAAACATTGTCCATCAGCAGAAACCATGTTTACATTTTAAAAATTCTTATTTTACCTTACGTGGAGCTGTAAGATGGAATCCAAAGACTCCTCAAACCAGAACTTAATGTCAATGCATTTTTGTTGAGATAAAAGAAATTGTCGTACTCCACAGATGCTAAATACAGTTCTCATCAATAACCATAGCTTCCATTTTCTGCCAAAGTTGAATAAAAATTTTTTACTATTTTTCAATTAGGAAAAGCAGCACTTCAGATAACAAACAAGGCTTTTGTAACAAACTAGCAAAGTTGGAGTACGTTTTATTGAAAGTTATGTTAACATGGTTATTAAAATGCAGATTTGTGTTGGACTGCGGGGCTCATCTTACACTGGCCTCTGGGGAATGAACTAGAAGGCAGAAAACGTTTTCTGTTTTCTTGCTTCTGCTATGTGCATACAGTTTTTTTTTCCCCTAGAGCCACGTGGGAGTGGTGAGGCTGAGAAGCAAAATTTGAGTCAGAGCTTAGATTAAAAAACTGAAGCAATAATTTTCTCCATTTTCAGTTTTAGTTGTTTCATCCTCTGTGATAAACTGTAGGTGAGAAGTTGGGGAGAGAGGATGCCATGGGCTCATACATAGCACTGCTTGGAACCTTTAGAACTAAGCACATTTGGATACGCATCCCAGCTTTGTGATTCTCCCATTCCACCTAGAACTACGGTATTATTCCATTGTGTTTTCTTCTGGCATGAAGGTAATTTGAAGCGAATCATCCACACTGGGAAATGGGCAAGTGGTTCCAAAAGCAGAAGTGGGTATGAGTACACACGGGAGTGTATAAAGCTCAAAGTCTCCTTACACAGGGCATTGATTCAGAATGGAGCTGACACTGTTGATGAAATTTATCACACAAGATGGGATGTGAACAAATCCTTCATCCTAAAAAGGACAGAAACTCAGAAGGGAATGACTAGGGAGAATGAGTCACTGGCAGCTGTTAAGAATCATAGTTAGACCGCTATTCCTGATTTAACTCTCTCCTTTATACCCTAGAGGCCAGTGGTTCTTAAACTTTAGCAGCATTCAAATCACCTCAAGGGCTTGTTAAAACAGGATTGCTGAACTGCACACCCACAATTTCTGATTCAGTACATGTGGGTGGGGCAAGAGAATTTTTTCTCTCTAACAAATTCCCAGGTGAGGCCGGTCATGGATACCACACCATAAGCTATTGCTTTAGGCAATACCAGTTTCAGAATTGAGTCAGAGAGGCCAAGACCAGTTTATTTACCTAGAAAACCAGCCCAGCATTTTTTTAAATAGGAGAAAAAGCATACAAATTTATTTAATGTGTATACATGAGAAGAATTACAGAGTAATTACCGCCAGCCCGACATTTCCTTAAAATAGGTGCTTCTATGTTAACCTGAAAGGGGCACTGCTAAAAGAGAGGATGAGGGGTCAGAGGAACACATTTTACCCAACAAGGGATGCCCCCTAATCCCATCCGCCACAATCAGCTGAGAACCAGACCAGTGTCTTAGCTATTAGTTCATTGCGTGGGTTTTGGTGCCAGACTAGACTTAGATTTGAGATCCGAGTCTACCACCTAAGGTGATAAATTTAAGTCAGTCACTTACTTTTCTAAACTGCAGTATTGAAAGAACGATACAATGGATCTCATAGGGCTGCTGTGAAGTTAAATAAGATACTGTTTAGGAAGCTTTAACACAATAGCTCATGTATAGTAAGGCCTCAATAAATGTTAACTATATATTATTTAATGATATAACTAGCATTACCATGTAATTATTATATAGCCAATATGTATAATGTTTTTACACTCTCAATAAATTTTGAGGTGTTTATCCCATTTTCAGATATTGGAAACTGAGGCACAGAGAGGTTAAGTACCTCGCCCAAGGGCATCCTAGGGAGCTCTCTGAAGTTGTGCCTTGTGATGCCTTGTGAATTATCATCATTCTAATCTAATCCCAGGCCTCTAAGTATGATCTGATCCAGATCTTCCACCCAACCCTTTCAAGAACCTGGCCACCCTCCTCAGGATTAAAGGAGGAGGTATTATTTCTCCAAGCCCTCCTGGAGTCTCTCTTCGCCTTTTTTGGCCCACATAACTGCTGTATGTAGTTTGTGTCTGAAATGGAAAATTTCTGTAACACAATACCCAGCTCTGATCCCCACAGACTCTCAAATATTTTTTTTTTCTTTTGGTTTGGGTTAAATATGACTTCATGTGCAAAAAAGACGCCTCATTTCCCAGCACTCTCAGCAGATTCATAAACATTGCAGACTCAAAGCCCTCTGGTTCCTAAGAGTTCCAAAGAATTAATTCTCCTTTTTTGAAAAGGAGAGCAATGACTAAGAAGTGAGAAGTGGAAAGATCAAAACTAGCTGCCTGTTTGGTGTGGGATACATAGCTGGGAGCCCACCCTCTTCTCCTGCACCTGCACGAAGCCTGGCATGTTTTCCAGCCCTTCCACAGGCGGCTCCAAGGAAAGGCAGGGGGCTGTCGCTGCACTGAGCTTTACGATCCTGCCTAAAAGTGAGTGTGTTAGGCAACTGGGCCATGCAAATCGAGGATTTTAGGTATTAGATTCATTGACTCCCTAGCATTCTTCTCTCCTAGAGAATCAACCCTTCACACACTATTTATGCTGTCTGAACAAGACAATGGGTTTCCCTTGAGTGAGTTATTTCTGTGACAAGTTACTCTAACATAATAGTGAACCACAACTGCACAGGGCTTTGGAGCTCAATTGTTTGACTTTCATTTCCAGCTCTATCACTTTCTAGCTGGGTGACCTAGGGCAAGTTACTCAAACTCTTCCTGTTTTAGTTCACTCATCTGTAAGTGGGACTTGTCATCAACCGTACATTGAGAGATTTTCCTAGGAACAAATTATTTAATAACTTATTAAGTGCTTAGGGACATTTCTGATACACAGTAAGCTCCATATGTCTTACTATTAGTATTTATTTTTATTTGTATTCCTACTGCTACTACTACCTACTGCAAGGAAAGGAACAGTGCTATATTTGAATGTTCGTATCCCCCAGAAATTCATGTTTTAAGATCCTAGGTGATAGTATTTGGTCATGGTATTAGGAGGTGATTCGGTCACAAGGACAAAGCCCTCGTGATTAGGATTAGTACCCTTATAAAAGAGACTCCAGAGCAGGCCAACCCCTTCTACCACATGATGACAGAGTGAGAAGGCACCATTCATGAACCAGGAAACAGCCCGTCACCAGACACTGAATCTGCCGGTGCCTTGATCTTAGACTTCCCAGTCCCTAGAACTGTGAGAAATAAATTCTGTTGTTTCTAAGCTACCCAGTCTACGATAAATTGTTAAAGCAGCCCAAACGGATGAAGACAAGCAGTTATGGCTATATTTGCTCAAGAAAATATAATGCCAAAATAGAAAGGAAGCAGTTTGGCCTTCTGGTAACGGCACAACTCAGGATTCTGACAGACCTGCACATGACCTTTGGCACCGCTACTTAAGTTGTATGACCTTTGACAAGTTATGAAACTTTTTGAAATCTACTTTTCTATTTATAAAATGGAGATAATAACATTTACCTCATTGGGCTACAGGGAGGATCTAATGAAGTAATGTTTGGGAAGTTCTCAATTGTTGGTCAGCAGCCCAGGAATGGCAGTTATTGTGTGGCAAACTGGTCATATGAACAAAGAAACCCATTAAGTGGGTTTCTCCTGAAAGCACTTACAACCACCCTACTTGATACAACTGACTAAAATAATTACAACATCTGAGATTCTTACCAAATATACACAGACAGAATACACAGCAAAATAGCATAGTCCTTTGTGTATTTTTCTGTCTCTTGTGTTAAATATGGATTGTTGTTAGGTTTATAAATTGCCTATCACCCCTATTCCCAACCTATCCTTCTTTATCAGTCACACTTTTGTCCCAGCATATACATGTTGATGTGATGAGGTTTTGCCAGATTTCATAAAGTGAACTAAGATGAAAATACCTCACTGAGCTTCATGTTTCAATTTTTAGATTATGTGAAATTTGTGTAATGAAATAAAGGTTATTGAGTAATCACAGGCAGAGCATCAGCGTCACTCAATTTTAGGGCATGGTTTCCATAATATTGTATTAAAGCTAGGCTCCAAGGGGGGCCTTTAATGGACAATACAATAGGATGGGTGCCTCCTGGAGTTGTGCAACAGAATAGCTCAGATCTTAAAGTGCAGGAAACTGCAGGAAACACGGTCCACTGACTCAGACTTGGACTCGAACCTCTCTTCTTTTTGATGAGTCAGACTCTGTCTTCCAAAAGTTAATTTATACTTACTGAGTGAGAACTTGCAAATACCCCAGTGACAGCACTATGAAGAGGAATTATAGAATCACAGATCTAAGAGTTGAAAGACCAGCACAGGTCATCGGGCCCACCCTCTCCAGGGTCCTAGGGAAACATGCCAGTGCAGTTCCAGTTTGCCTTTTGTCAATAGGGAAAAAAAGTCGGGAGAGAGATCCAAGATGGCCGCGTAGCAGCAGCTCAGGATTGTAGCTCCCAGTGAAAGCGCAGAGAGTGAGTGGATGCTGCAATTGCAGACGAATTTTTGATGCCCACAGACTGGGAGATTCTCGTAGAAGGAGCCACACGGGTCGCCAGCGCAATTCTTTTGGCCGTCGTGGCGCTTCTCGGTGCGACGTGTACGGGACTGGTTGCCCTTTTAGTCGGGCTCGGCTGGTCCCATCCCCACAAGGAGAACAGCAATTGGAAGCGCTGAGGACGGAGAAAGCACAGCTGAACCCGGGAAGGCCCAGCTCTGTGGGGAAGCGGCGCCCCACGAAGGAAAACTAAGAAACAGAAAAAACTTCATCACCAACAAGCCGGAC